>JARJFA010000068.1:0-42415 GCA_030345395.1 Prunus mongolica | reverse complement strand
TTGACGTCAGACTTTCATCGGCCTTTGCACAGTCCCAAGCGGCCAGATACAGCTGAACCCCCAAATCCCAATCCTGCTTGGCAATAGCCACCTGCTGGGCCGTTTTCTTCTGTCCATCCGGTGACGCAAACACCTCATCTAGTGAGTGGGGGCCAACGACAGATTGGTAGCGTCCGAAAGCCTCGTCAAAAGCCTGCGCCAGCCAAGTCGGCATCGGAAGGTTCTCTTCGGCGCAGTAACGAATGGCATGCAAAAGGGACATTACATCACCCGCCTCGAAGCGCTGCTTGAGCACGCCCAGCGTCCTCAGGACGGCATATAAGCCCGACAATCCCGACGGCATTCGCATGCTGCGCCCATGTCCAAAGCGAGTGCCTGTTCGCCAAAAATGCGCGGCCTTAGCCCATGCTGGATCTAGAGTGAGCAGTTCACGCTCTTGTTCGTTGAAAGACTCTGTTGGATCGCGCCCAAGAAAGAACGCAATCTCAGGCGATAAAGCTGCATCAGCTTTGCGTAGCTTTGGCATGTCCAACTCCTATATCAAACCTTCTTCTGCCATGCTGAAAGACTGCACACCGCCCACGATGATGTGATCCAACACGCGCACATCGATCAGTGCGAGCGTGTCTTTCAGCGCCCGGGTCAGCGAGTGATCCGCCCTGCTGGGCGTCACTTCTCCGCTGGGGTGGTTATGCGCCAGGATCACGGCAGCAGCCTGGTGCTTCATCGCAGCTACAGCGATTTCCCGGGGGTAGACGCTGGTCTGCGTGAGCGTGCCGGAGAAGTGGCACTCATAGGCAATGACCACAGTTTTGACTGTCGAGGTACAGCACCGCGAATCGCTCGCAAGGATCAGCAGCAAGGTGCAGTGACAGGTATGCACGCACGGCAGCAGGGCTATCGAAGACCTCACCGGCATTGCGCAGCCTAGCGCCAGAATCGCCAGGGCGCGATCCACGGTCGCACGCTCTCGGGCACGCAGGCCATGGCGCCAGCTCTGTACGCCATCAGCCACACCAAACGCCGGGACGGCCTCAGCGACGAGACGCGGGCCGTTTAGCCACCGCACGCGCTGGGGTCTTGGGCTTGTCTGCTACGGGCCAAGGCTCAAGCCCTCCCCATCACATCCAGGCGGCGCAACGCCGCCAAGGCTTGCACTGCCTTGCGTTTCGCACCCGGCACATTCAGGCCCGATGATTGGCGCAGGTAGTGCAGTGCCATGGCCAGCGCGTTGTGCGCTTCGGCATGCAGTTGAATGGGATCGGCGGGGGCTGACAGGCAAGCGCCTGGGGGGCTGCTGGGGGCATCACTGCGGCCAGCCGGGGAGATGACGAGGGTCATGGCTTCTGCTCCTTTGCGAGACTTGAAACCACCGCGTGCGTTCTTAAGCGCAAGAGGTGGACGGGATGTTAAGAACACGCGCAAAGACGTGCGCCAGGCGTTACCGCTGAGGCCATCCCGTCCGAAACCGCACACGCACGGCAATGCCCTGCGTGCTGAATCCAGACGTGACAAAACCTCACTATCGGGGAGGTCGCGCCGCTTTGCGAAAAGGTGTTCTTAAGCACCGGCCCCGGTCGGGGGTTGCAGACATTATGCATGGGGGGAGGCATACATGGCTACCGACGAATCTCAACAAATCAAAGGCTGGCGCTCACGCATGGAAGAACAGGCTACAGAGCTGCGCCGTCGCATGTGGCAAGCGCCCGCGCAAGTGGTGTATCCGGAGGGAAAGAGCCCACCACCCAACGGCGAACCAGGCGGGCACGAGCGATGGTTTCACCGCGAGTTCGGGGCAGAACGGGCGCTGGCCAGGGCCGCCAATCCTGAGTTCTACCGAGCCATTGACCAACGGCACGAGCTGCGCCGCAGGGACGAACGCAACGCTCAACGCCGTGCAGCTTACGCAGAGGCCCCAGAGGCGCATCGAGCCAAATTGAACGCACGCAGGGCCGCCCAGCGGGAGCGGGAGCGGGAGCGCACAGCCCTCGCAGCCGCAGCGCATGCACCTGATGACCCCGGCCAAAAGCCTGGGTGACAGCTATTCCGCCAGAGGGCGGCGCCAGATAAGCCGCGTGGAGACGCTGCAGGTCCTGCACGTACCACCCAGCACCCTTGTCACTTTCGGGCAGCACGTGGGCCGCATGCAGGCGCTTCACATCGAGCAGCAGGCCCAGGTGCCTGGGTACCCAATCGGGTATCTCCACGCCGTCATTGCGCCAGCGGCTGGGGGTGTTGCGGTGCAGGCCGGTAACCCGGCAGAACTCGCTGACCTTCCATCCCAGGGCATGGAGGGCGGCGTCAAATTCATCAAGCGTCATGCTCCGATTCTGACACGATGCCCGATAGTGTACAAAATACAAAATATCAGCACACTATTTGACATAACGCCCGTCGTATCTAATGTGCATTGTGGATAATTTCCGCACACTTTCGGGAAAAGCCAATAGTCACAAGGGTTTACAGAGGTCGGCAATTTGCTGAAATTTTGAGCACGTGCGGGCATGGAAGTTATCCACAGGCCGCCCGCGTGCGATGGCGGCGCCAAGGGAACCCCTGTCGCGCTCGTTTCCGAACTTGTGCGCCACCGTCCGAAACGCGCTCGCGCACTGGTCGCCGCTCGTTTTTCACAGCTGGGGGGAAGAGGTTGCAATGGGAAGGCAGGATGTGAATGCATGAAAAATTTCACTATTCAATAAATTTCCTATTCGTCCCCCTCTTAGTCCCCGCTTTGTCCCCTGCCAGTCCCCGGCCCTTCCTACCCTCAAAGCCGCATGGTTGCTGGCTTTTGCCATCTGTCCCCGGTGTCCCCGGCAAATTTTCAATTTCCGAGGCTGAACGATTCAACAGCAAGCGTAGAAAAGCCGCCAGGGCTTGACACCGTGGCGGCTTTGCTGGGGCTGGGGCTGGGGCTGGGGCTGGGCTGCCTACGCGGCCCGCTGGGTGAAGGCCACCACGTTGCCGCCTTGCGGCCGTCCAGATAGTCGGCCCACCACTGCATGAGCCTGGCCCGCTCTTCGGTGTAGGTGGAGCGGTGGTAGGCCGCACGGATCTTGTTGCGCTCCATGTGTGCAAGCTGGCGCTCGATCACATCGGGGTTCCAACCGGCCTCATTCGCCACGGTGGAGAAGAGCGCCCGAAAGCCATGGGCCGTGGCGGTGTACTTGTAGCCCAGCCGCGCCATGGCGGAGTTGAAGGAGTTTTCGCTCAGTGGCTTGGACGGATAGACGGGGCTGGGGAAGACCAGCTCGCGGCCACCGCTCAGCGGGCGCATGGCCTCCAGCAGCTGCAAGGCCTGGCGCGAGAGCGGAACGCGGTGTTCGGTGCGCATCTTCATGCGCTCCGCGGGGATCGTCCACACGGCGGCCTCGGTGTCGAACTCATCCCACCGGGCGCCCCGCACCTCGCCCGGGCGCGTGGCGGTCAGCATGACCATGCGCAGCGCATGCACGGTGTGCGGGTCGCCTTCGTAGGCGTCCAGCTTGGCAAGGAAGGCCGGCAGTTCCTTGTCTGCCAGGGCGGCGCGGTGCTGCACCTCGCGGGGCTTGAGGATTTCCGATGGCACCAGGTCGAGCATGGGGTTCGCCTCGATCCGCTCATGCGTCACGGCCCAGCGGTAGATAGCCTTCACGCGCTGCAGCACGCGCCCCGCCTGGTCGCCAGCCCCTCGCGCCTCGATCTTCTTCACGGCCGCCATGATCTCCCCCGGCTTGATGCTGGCCATGGGGCGCTGACCCAGGGTATCGAGCACGTCGGCCTCCAGCGATGCCCGGATGCGGCCCTGCCGTCTCGGGCTCCCAGCGGCTGGCCTGGTGCTTCATCCAGTCGGCAGTCACCGCCTGCAGCGTGTTGGCCTGCTCGTGCGCCGCCTTGGCCTTGTCGGCCTTGCGCAGCTCGCCCGGATCGTCTCCAGCCTGCAGCGCCTTGCGGGCGACGGCGGCCAGGTCAACGGGCGTCCTTGAGGCTCACGCCGGGGTACACGCCGAAGGCCAGCAGCTTCTCTTTGCCGCCGAACCGGTACTTCATGCGCCAGTACCGGCCGCCCGCCTTGGTCACATCCAGATAGAGGCCGCCGCCGTCGAAGTGCTTGCCGGGGGCTGTGAGGTTGCGGAGCTTGGCGTCAGTGAGCTTCATGGCGGGGGGTATCCTTCGCGGTCTGGGGGTACATTTGGGGGTACATTCCGCGAAAAGTCAAACCACACCCAGCATTCATGCGGGTTCCAGGGCTGAGTTTGGATGCGGCCCCCGGCACCATGGCTTTCTTGCTATTTAACCAATAGCTTATGGCGCGATATTGGCGCAACGCCAGTGTGGAAAATGTTCTAGGCCCTCCCGCCATTCCACAGTTCCCGACGAAGCAGCCATCCGCGACTGAGGGTGCGGACGTGGATCGGGCCACTTGGGAAGTTGGGCTACACCGTAGCCAACTCAGCTGCATGGCACTCACGGTATGGGCTGCCAGACTCCGTCACCTTTGACAGCCCCCACTCCCATCGAGTCGAGGGTCAGCATCACAAACCCAGTCCGCTGCTTGGCCAATACGCAGGCCCGATGCCGGTGAGCGCTTGGTTGGCCAGGCGGGGCTCTGAGGAGGGCACGCCTCACAGGTGGAGGCACACCTGAACAGCAGGGATGAGCAGGAAAGACCACGCCAGCCCACCCTCTGCACGGCCCGTCGGGGGCAGGTCGCAGGCAATCGGTGATATACCGGACACATGACCGCCGATCGCATCACCCTCGAGCCCTTACCACCTCATGACATCGCCGATTTCAAGGCGGAACTGCAGAACGCCTTTGCGGTCGCCGTCGTGGAGGAGTTTGGTGAACTGCCCGATGGACCGATACCCGCAGACAAAACCCTGGACGCGGCGATCCATGCACCCGATGCCGTGGCGTTACGCATTCTTCGCAATGGTCAGAACGTGGGCGGAGCGGTCCTCACCATCAACGAAACGCATCACAATTCGCTTGACCTTTTCTTCGTGAACGCGGGCGAGGAAGGGCGTGGAATCGGTTGGAAGGCTTGGCGCGCGATCGAGGAGCGATACCCCAAAACCATCACGTGGCAGACGCACACGCCCTACTTCGAGAAACGCAACATCCACTTCTACGTCAACAAGTGCGGCTTCAAGATCATCGAGTTTTTCAACCGACATCATCCTGAGCCAGACCATGGGAGCCTGCTGACTTGCCCGAAGACGGCGGTGACGCGTTTCAGTTCGAGAAGGTCATGCGGGACAGCAGGACTGAGTGACCCGGTGCCAGCGCAGCGGTTAGCAATTGCCGATATACCCACTTCTGCGCCCGAGAGTACGTCCGCGTGGGATGGGGATCTCAGCCACCATGTGCCACCAGCTCAGCTTCTCGACTGCCCGCACCGCGTGGGCCTTTTCGTTTCTAGCCTGGTGACTTATGGTCGCCGCGGTGCCCTGGCAATGGACAGACGCTGGATGAATCAGGCTCGCTCCCTCCGGGTCGCCACCGCCACGATGGCCAGGCCTGCGGCGACGATCAAGGCATCTTCGATCAAACCACTGGGAGTCTGGCCCATGCGCGACATCGCTTTTTTCCGCACATCGAGGGTCACATAGGCCAGAGGCACCGCCGTGGTGATGGCGACGACGGCCCCTGCCTTCTCTTTGCCGCGCGGCGCCAATGCGGCACCGGCAATCCCTGCGCTCATGACCCGGGCCAGCAGCCCCAAAAAGACGGTCCGGTCAGGCGCGGTCGTCATCTTGTCGCCATAGAGCTCGCTGGCCCCCATGGCCAATGCTCCACCGCGAAAAAGCGGTCGGTCCAGCAGTGCGAGCGCGCCCGGCGTTTCCCTGCCCAAAAGCCTTGCCAAGGACAGGGCCGCCATGGGCGTCATGGAACGTGCGCTGGCAACGGCGCCGATCAAGGCAGAAGGAAGCAGGCTTCGGGATGTTCATGAGAGTAAGCACCTTTTTTTGCGGGGTCCTGCGAGCGTGAGCCAGTCGCGTTGACATGCCTGGAGGGATTTGCAACAGAGCTGCGTAGGACGCAGGCACCGCCGCAACACACAGCACCCGCTTACCCCAAAGCTGTGAGGTCAGCTGAAGCAGCCCGCGGGCCCCGCGTAGGCCCCGCTGACGGGCGGCGGCCTGCGCACAACCTCGGAGACGCATCGCCTCCAGAGAGAAGGCGCCACGCGGCGCACGCATGCGGCTCCCAGGCAGACGGAGCCACGAACTGCGTCCCGGCACCGAGCGGCCTGGCAATCCGCTAGACCGGCCCGCGACTCGGCCTCGTGCCCGCCGCTCCGGCTGTTCGATGCGAGCCTGCGCACCAAGCGGCAGCGCCGTGCAGCCACTTCAAAGCGAGACGGCGGCCGACATGGAAAGCGACGTCCCCGCTTACGCAAAAACTCGGTGGAACTGCTGCTCTAATAAGGCATGACTTCGCATGAAGAAAAGCCACCCATTCAGGGCTCCCGTGCGCCTCAAGTGTCGATCGCGAGCTCCGATGTGCGCACGCTCGAAAACCACGAACACGACATCTTCTTCACCGCCATCGAGACGACCCGCATGCCCATGCTGGTGACCGACCCGCGGCAGCCGGATAACCCCCATCGTGTTCGTCAACCGGGCCTTCCTTTCGATGACGGGTTACACGCGCGAAGAGATCCTGGGCAGCAACTGCCGTTTTCTCCAAGGGCCGGAGACCGACCGCGCCACGGTGGCCGCTCTTTCGGAGGCCATCGCCAACCGGATGGAGATCACCACCGAGATCCTGAACTACCGCAAGGACGGCTCCTCGTTCTGGAACGCCCTCTTCGTATCGCCCGTCTACAACAAGGACCGCCAGCTGGTCTATTTTTCGCCTCACAGTTGGACGTGAGCCGCCGGCGGGACGCAGAGCAGGCGCTGGCGCAGGCACAGAAGATGGAGGCGCTCGGGCAACTGACGGGCGGGATCTCGCACGACTTCAACAACCTGCTGCAGGTGATATCCGGCCACCTCGAGATCGCCAAGCGTCGGGTTCAGGCCGGCAAGGATGCGGAGGCCGTGCTGACCAGCATCGGCAGCGCATCGGAGGCGGTCAAGCGCGCAGCCACGCTGACGCAGCAGTTGCTGGCCTTTGCCCGCAAGCAGCGCCTCGAAGGCAGGCCCATCAACCTGAACGTCAAGACCCAAAGCCTCCGCGCGCTGATCGAAGACCTCCTCAAAGCGGAGATCCCGCTGGAGTTGCAGCTGGACCCGAATCTTGCCAATTGCCAGGTCGATCCCACGCAGCTGGAGGCCGCGATCCTCAACATCATCACCAACGCGCGCGATGCCATGCCGTCGGGAGGCAAGGTCACCTTGCAGACCCGCAATGTGGAAGTGACCGACGCCGATGTGTCGGCCCACGGAGGGTTGCAGCCGGGCACGTACGTGGCCCTTTGTATCACCGACACCGGCGAGGGCATTCCGCCCGAGCTCATCAAGCAGGTGATCAACCCCTTCTTCACCACCAAGCCCGAGGGCCAGGGCACCGGGCTGGGCCTGTCGATGGTCTATGGCTTTGCCAAGCAGTCCGGTGGAACGGTCAACATCTATTCGGAAGTCGGAGTGGCACGACCGTGCAGCTTTACTTTCCGGCGACCGGCAAAGCCATGAACCCCGCCCCAGAACGCGCAGCCGGGCGAGAAGGCGACCGAGCGGGGTGGATCGGAATTCGTGCTCATCGTGGACGACCGGCAGGAGGTCGCTGACCTCGCAGGCGCGATGCTGGAAAGCCTGGGCTACCAGACCGAGGTGGCTACCGATGCAGCCCAGGCTCTGGCGAGGCTGGACTCGCGCACCAACCCCGTGGTGCCGGATCTTGTGTTTCCGATTGTGCTGATGCCCGGAGGCATGAACGGGTTCATGCTCGCTCGGGAGGTGCGCAAGCGCAATCCCCGTATAGCCATCCTGCTGACAACCGGATATGCCGGTGACGGCAATATCTCGGCGTGACAGAGGGTGCGGAATTCGATGTCTTGAAGAAGCCTTACGGCATGAGCGAGCTAGCACGCAGAGTAAGGCTCGCGATCGACGGGCATACCGGGGCACGGATGCTTCGGCCACGCTAAGGCGCGTGGCGCGTCGATCAGAAAGACGGCAGCTGCGGGCATTCAGCCGTCCCCCGGCGAACGTTACGTCAGGGCTGCATCCACAACGATGTACGGCGGCGCGTCTGCAGGTTCCGGGGCCGGACCTGGGACGTCAGGCTCTACGGGCTGACCCGGCTTGCCGGCCGGAAGCCGCAAACCACATGCACCGGCAGTGGCAATGGGCCCAGCGTGGCATCGCGAGGGTGATGGACTGATTGGCCTGCCTGATCTCGTGCCATACCGCCGGCACAGCCTGCCAGCCGCATGAGGACGGGGATGTGGGACAGCAAGAATCCGTTCACCACCACAACCATCGACCGCGTTATCGCGCCCGCTCCCGCAATGGGATGGGCTGGGCGAGTCGGCGGAACGCAGGTGCGACCACGCTGGTGAGCATTTCAGCGCTGTAGCGCGACCAGGCGGAATGCCTGGAAGGCCATCGCCATGCGGCGGGAGCAGTCGCAACCCAGGCCCACCGCACACCGCTTGCAGCCTGCGGTGCCGGCAGCCACATGGGCGACGGGCTGAGGACGGTGCGGCATCGTCACACTCCTTGAAACTGGTAAAACCGGGACGACGGGCGCCTCGCTCACGAAGCCCCCACTGATGCAAAGCGAATGTAGGGGCGGTTGACAGGAGGTACGTAGGACGAAACCGCTTGCCGCCAGCCGCGTCCCCACGCTCAGGAGGCGCGACTCGCCAGAGTTCAATCAGTTATTCTGGCGCTTGATGATCTGGCGGCCGGCATCGGTGATGTGCCAGTCGCCGCCCGCGGCTTGAGTGACCATGCCCCAATGCAGCAGACGGCCCGAAAGGTGGTGCTTGAGCGCTTCAGGCACGCCGACGGGGCGTCCCATCTCCAGCTGCTTGAGGGTTTCCAAGCTCGTCCAGAGTGGGCTCGAACCGTGGGTGCGTGGTAAGTGGAAGGAATGGCGGCCATGTCGAAACTCCTCGTCGTTGGTGCGCGTGAATGACAGAGTCCGCACAGGGCACGCCGGTTCCGCGCCGCCGGGCGCGGCACTTCATCAACGCTGAATGCGCCGCACGCGCGGCATGCGACCTTGGAGCACCGCGGCCCAGTGCATCCGCGCCGGCACGTTCATGTCACCTGCCGCGCCGCTCGTCTGCACTCGTCGCGGCGCATTCCTGCAGCCAAGCAGCGAAGCTGGCCAGCACGGCCGGCGGCTCCTGGGCCGGGCTGATGAGGTAGTACGCACGCTCTCCGCGCAGCGGCTGCGCGCAAGCCACCACCAGTTCGCCCCGGGCGATCTCGGCCTCGATCAGCAAAGGCGGTATCAGCGCAACGCCCAGGCCGTGCGTGGCCGCCACGGCGCCAGCATGGAAAAGAGCTCATGGCGCGGCCCGTCCAGCGCGCGAGGCGCCTCCACGCCCGCTGCGGCGAACCATTGCTGCCATGCCAGCGGCCGCGTGCTCTGCTGCAGCAGCGGCAGGCGCGCCAGCATCTGCGCCGGCACGGGCTGGTGCGCCCGCCCAGGGCCGCGCCGGGCGGCGGCTTCGAGCAGGCGCGGGCTGCACACCGGCACCACGTCTTCATGCAGAGCAATTGCGCCTGCACGCCCCGGCCACTGGGGCGATCTGCTCAGGCGTGCCGGCGTAGAGGGCGGCGTCGAAGGTGGTGTCGGCGAAGAGGAAGGGCCGCGTGCGCGTCTCGATGTGGACCACGATGTCGGGATGCAGCGCCGCCAGCTGCGGCAGGCGCGGAATCAGCCAACGCGTGGCGAAGGTGGGCACCGCCGCCAGCGACAGCGCACCGCCGCGGCCCTGGTGCGGCCATCACCTCCAGCGTGTCGCGCTCCAGCCCCTGGAGCCAGCGGGCGACCTGGCGGCCGTAGCGCGTGCCGGCAGGCGTCAGCACCACGCCGTGGCGCGTGCGGCGAAAGAGCTGCACGCCCAGCCCTTCCTCCAGCGCGAGGATCTGGCGGGAGACCGCGCTCTGCGTCAGCGACAGCCTCCTGCGCCGCGCGGGTGTAGCTCTCGTGCCGGGCGGCGGCTTCGAAACAGGCCAGCGCCTGGGTGGAGGGAAGATGTCGGTGCATGGGCGCAAGACTACCCCAGACATTCCATTTATGCATTTCTGGATGAAAACAAGTCGTTTGCGCGCTGGCCTTGCACTCCATACGATGCCGGCACCAGCTCACGCCATGCATTGCCTGCATGCCTGGGCACCCTGCCCTCACCGATACCGGAGACACGCCATGGCCCACGCCGCCTTCCAATGGGACGACCCTTTCCTGATCGAGCAGCAGCTCACCGACGACGAGCGCGCCATCCGCGATGCCGCTGCCGCCTATTGCCAGGACAAGCTGGCCCCGCGCGTGCTGGACGCCTTCCGCCACGAGAAGATGGACACCAGCATCTTCCGCGAGATGGGCGAAGTCGGCCTGCTCGGCCCCACCATTCCCGAACAGTACGGCGGCCCGGGCCTGAGCTATGTGGCCTCGGCCTGATCGCGCGCGAGGTCGAGCGCGTTCGATTCGGGCTACCGCTCCATGGCCAGCGTGCAGAGCTCGCTGGTGATGGTGCCCATCCATGAATTCGGCTCGGAGGCGCAGAACAGAAATACCTGCCCCAAGCTGGCCAGCGGCGAATGGATCGGCTGCTTTGGCCTGACCGAGCCCGACCACGGCTCCGACCCGGGCAGCATGGCCACGCGGGCCTACAAGACGGCCGGCGGCTACAAGCTCAAGGGCACCAAGATGTGGATCACCAACAGCCCGGTGGCCGACGTCTTCGTGGTTTGGGCCAAGGAAGTCTCCGAAGGCGGCGCCCTCGGCCCCATCCGCGGTTTCGTGCTCGAAAAGGGCATGAAGGGCCTGAGCGCGCCCGCCATCCACGGCAAGGTCGGCCTGCGCGCCAGCGTGACCGGCGAGATCGTAATGGACGACGTGTTCGTGCCCGAAGAAACGCGTTCCCCGCAAGTGCAGGGCCTCAAGGGCCCGTTCACCTGCCTCAACAGCGCGCGCTACGGCATCGCCTGGGGCGCGATGGGCGCGGCCGAGTTCTGCTGGCACACCGCCCGCCAGTACACGCTGGACCGCAAGCAGTTCGGCCGGCCGCTCGCTGCCAACCAGCTCATCCAGAAGAAGCTGGCCGACATGCAGACCGAGATCGCGCTGGGCCTGCAGGCCGCGCTGCGCTTCGGCCGCATGAAGGACGAGGGCATCGCATCGGTCGAAGGCACCTCCATCATCAAGCGCAACAACTGCGGCAAGGCGCTGGACATCGCCCGCCTGGCCCGCGACATGATGGGCGGCAACGGCATCAGCGACGAGTTCGGCGTGGCGCGCCCACCTGGGTCAACCTGGAGGTGGTCAACACCTACGAGGGCACGCACGACGTGCATGCGCTCATCCTGGGCCGCGCGCAGACCGGCATCGCGGCGTTCGGGAACTGACCCACCCTTCGCGCCGCATCCGGGTGGCGCTATCTAATCAATAGCTATCCACCATTGATCCACCTGGGCTGCCAGCCGTTTCACTCAAACCCACGGTTTCCACACCCATGACCGCGCCCCACCCTTCCCCGCCCGGCGCCCTGGCGGGCATCAAGGTGCTCGACCTCTCCCGCGTGCTGCAGGCCCCTGGTGCACCCAGGTGCTGGCCGCACCTGGGCGCGGACGTGGTGAAGGTGGAACGCCCCGGCGCGGGCGACGACACGCGCCACTGGGGCCCGCCCTTCCTGCAGGACGCCGAGGGCCGCGACACGCCGCAGGCCAGCTACTTCGCCGCCTGCAACCGCAACAAGCGGTCGGTCACCATAGACATGGCGACGCCCGAAGGCCAGCAGCTGATCCGCCGCATGGCGCAGCAGGCCGACGTGGTGGTGGAAAACTTCAAGGTCGGCGGACTGCGCCAAGACGGGCTGGACCACGACAGCCTGCGCGCGCTCAACCCGCGCCTCATCTACTGCTCGGTCACCGGCTTCGGGCAGACCGGCCCGTATGCCGAGCGCGCCGGCTACGACCTGATGGTGCAGGCCATGACCGGGCTCATGAGCATCACCGCCGGCCCGGCCCGACGACGCTCCCGGCGGCGGCCCGCTGCGCGTGGGCGTGGCGGTGATCGGACCTCTTCACCGGGCTCTATGCCAGCAACGCCATCCTGGCCGCGCTGCATGCCCGCGACAACGCCGCCACCGGCACCGGCCAGGGCCAGCACATTGACATGGCGCTGCTGGACGTGGGGCATGGCCGTGCTGGCCAACCAGGGCGGCGGGCTTTCTCGCCACGGGCGCATCGCCCGGCCGCATGGGCAACAGCCCCCCCAGCCTGGTGCCCTACCAGGACTTCCCCACGGCCGACGGCAACATGCTGCTGGCCATCGGCAACGACGGCAGTTCGCCCGCTTCTGCGCCGCCGCAGGCATGCCGCAGTGGGCCGAGGACGCGCGCTTTGCCACCAACACCCTGCGCGTTCGCCCACCGGGCCGAGCTGATCGCGTTGATGGAGGCCGCTCACCCGCACACGCAGCACGGCCGAGTGGTTGCCCTGCTGCAGGACAAGGCCGTGCCCTGCGGCCACCCATCAACACCATCGCCCAGGCCTTCGACGACCCGCAAGTGCAGGCGCGCGGCCTGCGGGTGGACCTGCCCCGCTGGCCGCAGGGCGATGCCGGCGACGGGTGGACACCATCGCCACCGTAGCCAGCCCGCTCCGCCTTTCGGCCCACCCGCCCGTGCTGCGCCATGCGCCGCCGGCTCTGGGCCAAGCACACGGACGATGTGTTGGCCGAGCTGGGCCTGGATGCGGCTGGCATCGCGGCATTGCGGAGCGCGAACGGTGGTCTGAACGGCTGGGCGACAGGCATGCAACGCGCAGCCCACCTTTTTCGACTTCAAGTGGCCTGCAAGCAGCAGCGGGCGCGCCCTGGTGGGATGCGCCACGACAGGCCAGCCGCTCAACGCCCATCGACGTATGCTCCGTGACGCCAGGCAAGATCCCCCGAAGACAACCACTTCACCCCCCGCAGCCCAGGTTCCCGCATCAAACCACGGCACCGATCAGCGACAAGGCCACCCCAGACGGCTGTCACGACCTGAAGGCGTCCGCTGGGGTCGCGCTCGACACCCGTCCCACCGGGCCGACTCCATGCTTGCCGGCGCCCCTTGGACCCACAGGCCGCAATAGCAGCAGGCGCGGCCTGACCCCTGCGGCACACAGGCCGGGCAGTCGGGGTAAACGCCAGCAGGGCCTTACACCTGCCCCCCCCTTAGAATTTGTCTGCACGCGCATCCGCGCCAAGGAGTAGCAATGAAAGCAGTTCAGCAGGACATCGACGAGCGCACCAACCTCACAGGCACGAACAAGTTCGAATTGCTGCTGTTCCGGCTGGGCACCGACAGCGCACTCGGCAAGTCGGAGCTGTTCGGCATCAATGTGTTCAAGATCCGCGAGATCGTGGCGATGCCCAATATCACGCCGATCGCGGGCGCCACGCCGCATTCCCTGGGAGTGGTCAACCTGCGGGGCCAGATCATCCCGGTGCTGGATTTGCCGGCCATCGTCGGCTGCAAGCCGCAAACGGGGCTGAACATCATGCTGGTGACCGAATACGCACGCACCACCCAGGCCTTCGCGGTCGAATCGGTGGAAGACATCGTGCGGCTGGACTGGAAACAGGTGCTGTCCGCCGAAACCAGCGGCGCGCGCGGCAAGCTGGTCACCAGCATCGCCCGGCTGGACGGCAACACCGACGGCTCGCGCTTGGCCCAGGTGCTGGACGTCGAAGCCATCCTGCAGATGGTGTCGCCTTCGGACGAACACCATGTGGACCCGGAGAAGGTCGGCCCGCGCCTGAAGATCAAGCCCGGCAGCATCGTGCTGGCGGCGGACGACTCCTTCGTCGCCCGCACGCTCATCGAGCAGGAACTGCAGGCCCTGCAGGCGCCCTACGAAATGACCAAGTCCGGCAAGGAGGCGTGGGACCGCCTCAATGCGATCGCGCGGGGCGCCGAAGCCGAGGGTAAGACCGCGGCCGACCGCATCTCCCTCGTGCTGACCGACCTGGAAATGCCCGAGATGGACGGCTTCACCCTGACTCGCAACATCAAGCAGGATGCCCGGCTCAAGAACATTCCGGTGGTCATCCATTCCTCGCTCTCGGGCTCGGCCAATGAAGACCATGTGCGCAGCGTCGGCGCAGACGCTTACGTTGCCAAGTTCGTTGCCGAAGATCTGGCCGAAACCATGCGCCGGGTGCTGCCGACCTGAAACCATCAATTCGTCGTCAAAAGAGCTGCCAGCGCTTTTATTGCAAGCGCTGGCAGCTCTTTTTTTCATAGCACCCCCGGGGCAGCCGATCTGGGGCCGGCCGCCACGCACCACGGATGCCCTGTTCCGGCTCAGGCGGGCAGCTCTTGCGCCACCGTGAAGCGCGCCCGCACATGCTGCGGAGCTTCCAGCTCGTCTACCAACGCCACGGCCAGGTCAGCCACGCTGATGCGGCCCGGCTGATCGCCGTTCATCAGGGGCCATTCGGTACCGCGGCGGTAGCGGCCGGTACGAGGGCCCGGCTCCAGCATGATGGCTGGGGAAAGGAAGGTCCATTCCAGTTGCTGGTCCTGCCGCATGCGGGTCAACAGTTCGCGGGCTGCGAGGGCGCCCTGCTTCCATTCGGCCGGGAATTCCGGCGTATCGACCAGCTGCACGCCCGGCGCCACGAACAGGCTGCCCGCGCCGCCCACCACCAGCACCCGCGTGACGCCAGAGGCGCGCACCCCTTCCAGAATGGCGAGGCTGCCGGCCAGGAACTGATCGTGCAGGTCCGGCACCGTCCAGCCGGGGTTGTAGGCGCTGATCACCGCATCATGGCCGCGTACGGCAGCCGCGACTCGTGCGGCATCCTGCGCATCAGCCGTCACCACGCTCAGGCCTTCGCGCGGCTCCAGCTTGTCGGGATGGCGGGCCAACACCGTGACGCGATGGCCGCGCCAGCAACTCTTCAGCACCGCCGCTGCCCACAAAACCCGTACCAATCAAAGCGATTTTCATCAGAGTGTCCTTCCGTCAAAAGAGCCATCGAGGCGATGCCCTCATCGTATGGAATGCACAATCAACGCACTAGATGGCTTTTTCCAGCCTTCTCCTTGAAGGCCAACTTCACAATGGATGATCTCAAAACGCATGGCGATCTTCGCCACCGTGGTGCGGCACGGATCCATGAGCGGGGCCGCACGTGCGCTGGGGCTCAGTCCCTCGGCCATCAGCCAGCAGGTGCGGCTACTGGAGCAGTCGGGCGGCGTCACGCTGTTGCACCGCTCCACCCGCAAAACTGGCCCTGACCGAAGCTGGCGCCCGCTACCACGCGCAGTGCGCAGCCATGTGCGCAGCCCGCCGAACAGGCCCGTGCCGAACTAGCGGCCCTCGCAGCGACGTGCCCAGTGGCGAGTTGCGGCTGGCGGCAACCGTGGGCTTCGCCGCGGGCCCAGGATGACACGGGCAGGGCGCGCCGCGAAACGCACGGCCAGCCTGCATCTGCTGGTGGACGACGCGCTCATCGACCTCATCGAGGCGCGGGTGGATCTGGCCGTGCGTTTCGGCGGCCTGCCCGATTCATCCTGGGCCGCGCGCAGCCTGGGCACGCTCCACTGGTGGCTCTGCTCAGCGCCGCACTGGCTGGCCCGGCATGGCACACCGCAAACGCCAGGGCAGTTGCTGGCCCAGCCCTGGTTGGGCTTCGCGCGCGAAGGCGGCCTTGGCATCGAGATGAAGCGCAGCGCGCCCGGTGCCGAGTCGCACACGCTGCGCGTGCAGCCGCGCATCGCCAGCAACAACCAGTTGTCGATCCAGCAGATGTGCGAAGCCGGCCTGGGCCTGGCCCTGGTGGGCAGCATCGACGTGCAGGACGCGCTGGACAGCGGCCGGCTGGTGCGGTTGATGCCGCAATGGCACTTCGGCCCGGCAGACGGGTTGCGCATCTGGGCCGTCACCCCGCAGCGCGACACCCAGCCCGCCAAGGTGCGCCAGGCCATCTCCGCGCTGCAGAGCTACCTGCGGCAGCAGCCGGGGGTGAGCGACTGAGCCGGCAGGAGTTGTGCGGCACGGGCCGCATCACGCGCCAGCCCGCCCGCAAGGTCAGCACCACGGTGGCCGCGGACCAGAGCGCACGGTCAACCAAAAGAAGCCGTAGCGCGTCAGTCATGAAAGAACATCGCCGCCTGGCGGATACGGCGCACCGATGCCCAGCCAGGTGAAAAGTGCCCACGCGCGAGGTTCCCGGGCCACATCCACTCCCAAAGAAAGAGACAGGCCATGCCCCCTCTGCTGCTCGCGCTGCGGCTCACCGCCACCACGGCGCTGGCCGGCCTGACCATGGGCTGTGTCGCACTTCCGGGCCATCCCTACGACGACAACGACGATGGCCAATACCCGCGCGTCCCCGACGCGATGGGCGGCGACAGTGCCGCCTACTCCACCCATCCGGTGAACGAGCCGCCGCCGCGCTACGTCTATTCCAGCCCGGGCGGCATTCCATTGCCCCGCTCCGCGCCCGCCCCGCGGCCGGTATGGCAGCGAGGCAACGCCCACTTGGCCAACGACTGGCGTTGAGCGCCAGGATTGCCGCACACTCGCAGCATCGCGCATTTGCCGTGCACCATCGCTTCCCTCTAAGCCGTCTCATGCCATCGCCGCCCCCCCCCGTTCTCCCTCCCGCCCATCGCGGCTGCTGCGGGCGCTCGCCTGCGCGGCCGGTGCCGGACTGCTCGCCGCAGGTGCGGGCGCCCAGGTGCTGCGGTGCACCGACGCGGCCACCGGCAAGGTCACCTACACCGACGGCACCTGCGGCCGTGGTGCGGCGGTGACGGAAGTGGAGCCGCGCAAGACCGAGGCGCAGCTGCGCCAGGAACGGGAACAGGCGGCGCAGGCGCTGGAGCAACGCCAGCTACGCTTGCGCACCGACGCCGAACAGGCGCGGCTGGATGCCGCCCGCGATGCGCGTGAGCGCAGTGCGCAGGTGCGCAGGGGCCACGAGGCGCGGGCGGACCCGTCACAGAGCGCAGCCTGCCAACGCGCACGCCTGCAGCTGCAGGAAGCCACGGCCAGCCTCGGCCAAGGCATGTACGACGAAGCGACGCGACTGGACGCGGCCCAACGCCAGGCCGATCTGGCGTGCCTCACGCCAGCAGCCTATGCCGAAGCCGAACGGGCACGCGCCAACAGGCCGGCCTATGTGGCGCCGCAGTACGCATCGCCGTACTACGCGCCCCCCGCCGTGGTGGTCGTGCCACCCCGGCCAGCGCCGCAGCCCCGGCCGGAGATGACGCAGTGCAACGTGTTCCGCTGCTACGACCGGCAGGGCAACGTGTATCCGCACTGATGCGGTAATGGGCCGCCGGCGAGGGGCAGGCCAGCGCACCGAGATCGAGCCATCGCGGGCTAAGGATCGCAGCGCGCAACGGCCCGGCTGCTGATTGCCCCAGGGCCAGGGCACATGCCCTGGCAGGGGAGGTCAGGCGCAGATCACACGTTGGTAATCGACACCGACCGGGTGTTCAGGTGTGCCTCGATGGCTTCCGGGCCGCCTTCAGAGCCGTAGCCGGAATCCTTCAAGCCGCCGAAAGGCAATTCGGCCGACGGCGTGGCAGGCTGGTTGATCCAGAGCATGCCCACTTCCACGCGCTGCGACAGCAAGTGCGCGTACTTCAGCGAGCTGGTAAAGGCGTAGCCCGCCAGGCCATAGGGCAGGCGGTTGGCTTCGGCGATGGCGTCCTCGATCTTCTCGAAGCCGCGCACGGCGGCCACGGGGCCGAAGGGCTCTTCGTTGAAGATGCGCGCCGACAGGGGCACGTTATCCAGCACGGTGGGCTGGAAGTAGTTGCCCTCGCCGCCGATGCGCTCGCCTCCGGCCGTGACCTGCGCTCCGTTCTTCACGGCGTCCTGCATCAGATCGGCCATGGCGCTCACGCGGCGCGGGTTGGCCAGCGGGCCCATCTGCGTGCCTTCGGCCAGGCCATCGCCCACCTTCAGGCTCTGCGCATGGCGCGTGAGCGCTGCGACGAAATCCTTGCGGATGCTCTCATGCACCAGGAAGCGCGTAGGCGAGATGCAGACCTGGCCGGCGTTGCGGAACTTGGCGCCGCCTGCGGCCTTGACGGCCAGTTCGACGTCGGCGTCTTCCGCCACGATCACCGGGGCATGGCCACCCAGTTCCATGGTCACGCGCTTCATGTGCTTGCCCGCGAGCGCTGCCAGTTGCTTGCCCACAGCGGTGGAGCCCGTGAAGGTGACCTTGCGGATGATCGGGTGCGGAATGAGGTAGCCGGAGATCTCGGCCGGATCGCCATACACCAGGCCCACCGTGCCGGCGGGCACGCCGGCATCGGCGAAGGCTCGGATCAGTTCTGCCGGGCTGGCCGGGGTTTCTTCAGGCGCCTTGACGAGGATGGAACAGCCCGCGCCCAGCGCGGCGGCCATCTTGCGCACCACCTGGTTGATGGGGAAGTTCCAGGGCGTGAAGGCGGCCACCGGGCCCACAGGATCCTTCAGCACCAGCTGGCGCACGTTCAGGTTGCCGCGCGAGGGCACGATGCGGCCATAGATGCGCAGGCCTTCGTCGGCGAACCACTCGATGATGTCGGCAGCAGCCATGGCTTCGATCTTGGCTTCAGCCAGCGGCTTGCCCTGCTCCTGCGTCAGGATGCGGGCGATGGAATCGGCGCGCTCGCGCATCAGGGCGGCGGCCCGGCGCATGGCCTTGGCGCGCTCGATCGCAGGCAGATCGCGCCAGGCCTCGAAACCCTTCTGGGCGGCTTCCAGCGCACGGTCCAGGTCGGCCTTGCCGGCGTGGGCCACACGGCCGATCTCCTTGCCGGTGGAAGGGTTGTGCACGGCGATGGTCTTGCCATCGGCGGCGTCCTGCCATGTGCCGGCGATGAAGAGTTGCGTGTTGGGATAGGTCATGCAGAAAGCTCCTGGAGGGGTTCTGGGGAATGGCGGTGCCGTCAAGACCCTGCCCCAAGGCAAGGCCTGCCGCCGGCACGCGCGTCGGCAACCGATAACTATAGGCCCCTTGAGCGGCAGCTGCAGGCGTGCCGGCGACACTCGCGTGTCAGCCGGCACCCCGAATGCGCCGCTGCAAGGTCTCGCCCCGACGGAGTCAGGGCTTGGGTCTCACGGCCTGCGCGATCTGGGCCGCTGGCGCAGGGCCATCGCCCCACCCGCCTCCCAGTGCCCGGATCAGGCCGACGGTGGCCGTGTACTGCGCCGTGCGCACCTGCAGCGCCTGGCGCCGGTTGCGCAATTCGCTGCGCCGGGCGTCCAGCAGTTCCAGCTGGCTCACCATACCGTTGCGGTAGCGGGATTCCGACAGTTGGGTGGCACGCGCGGCCGACTGCACGGCGCGGCCTTGCGCCTTTGCCTGGCCCGCGAGCAGGCGCAGCGCACTCAGCTGATCCTCCACCTCGCGGAAGGCCGTGAGCACCTGGCCGCGGTGCGCCGCCAGCGCCCCTTCCAGCCGTGCCCGCGCCCCGTCCTCCTGCGCCTGGCGCTGGCCCCCATCGAAGAGCGGCAGGGACAGCAGCGCGCCAATGCCCCAGGAGCGTGCCGACCACTTGAACAGATCGCCGAGTTCCGGCGACGCATAGCCACCATTGCCCGTGAGCGTGACCGCGGGGAACCACGCCGCCTGCGCCACGCCCACGCGGGCCTGCGCCGCGAGTACCGCAGCCTGTGCCGCCGACACGTCCGGCCGGCGGGCCAGCACCGTACCCGGCACGCCGGCCGGGATGACCGGCAAAGCGGCATCGCCCGCCGCAGCGGGCACGGTGAAGCCTGTGGCCACCTCGCCCACCAGCAGCGCCAGGGCATGCGTCAGCACGGCCTGCTGGCGCTCCAGGGCCAGCGCATCCGACTCTGTCGCCGCCACTTCGGTCTGCACGCGGGCCACGTCCAGCTCGGCCACATCGCCGGCCTGGTAGCGGAGCTGCGTCAGGCGCAGCGTCTCGCGGTAGGCCGCCAGGCTCTCCCGGACCAGGCTGCTCTCGGCCTGCACGGAGCGCAGCTGCAGGTAGGCCTGCGCCGCGTCGGCCTGGGCCATCAGCCGGGTGCTTTGCAGCAGCGCATCGCGCGACTGTGCGTCGAGCCGCGCCGCATCGCTGGCCTGCGACAGGCGGCCGAACAAGTCCAGCTCGTACGACACACTCAAACCAACGGTGGCGAGAGTGGCAGGCAAGGGGCCGCCCGTGGCCGTGTTGGCCCCGGCCTGGCGCGCCACGCCGGTGGACAGGCCCACCTGCGGTGTGCGGTTGGCGTCGGCCGAGCGCAGCAGCGCACGGGCCTCCGCCAGGCGCGCGGCCGCCTCCTGCACGGTGGTGTTGCCGCTGCCGGCACGCTGCACCAGGTCGTCCATCACGGGATCGCGAAAGCCCAGCCACCACGCGCCGCGCGGCTGTGCCTCGGCCGGAGGCGCGGTGGTCCAGGATGCTGCGCCATCGGCTTCGCTGAAGGCGGCGGGCACGGCCACGCCGGCATGTTCCGGCACCACCGGCGGGCTCATGCAACCCGCCAGCACCAGGGCCGCGGCCAGCGGAACCAGCCGCGAAAAGGAAGAAAGGGAAAACAGTGTCGTCATGGAAAAACTCCGTCTCATTCGTGCAGGCCACGCGGCGCGGCGATCACCGGGTAGGCCGAGGCGCCATGACCTGCTGCGCCCACGTCGGCATCGGTCAACGGCGCCACGTGGCTGCCGTGCTGCTGCAGCGGCCGATTGCCGGCCATGCGGCGCAGCACCACGTAGAACACCGGAGTCAGGAACAGACCGAAAGCCGTCACGCCGATCATTCCGGCGAACACCGCCACGCCCATGGCGCTACGCATCTCGGCGCCGGCGCCGGTGGACAGCACCAGCGGCAGCACGCCCATCACGAAGGCCAGCGACGTCATCAGAATGGGGCGCAGCCGCAGGCGGCTGGCCTCGATCGCGGCCTGCACCGGCGTGCGTCCCGAAAATTCCAGCTCCCGCGCGAACTCCACGATCAGGATGGCGTTCTTGGCCGACAGCCCCACCAGCACGATCAGTCCGATCTGCGTGAACACGTTGTTATCGCCGCCCGAGAGCCACACGCCCGTCATGGCCGCCAGCAATCCCATCGGCACGATCAGGATGATGGCGATCGGCAGCGTCAGGCTTTCGTACTGCGCGGCCAGCACCAGGAACACCAGCAGGATGGCGATGGGGAACACCAGCACGGCGGAGTTGCCGGCCAGGATCTCCTGGTAAGTGAGCTCGGTCCACTCGAAGCTGATGCCCTGCGGCAGCGTCTCAGCGGCGATGCGCTCGATGGCGGCCTGTGCCTGCCCTGACGAGTAGCCCGGCGCGGGCCCACCGTTCACATCGGCTGCCAGGAAGCCGTTGTAGCGCATGGCACGCTCGGGCCCGAAGCTGGGCTCGATCTTCATCAACGCCGACAAGGGCACCATCTCGCCCGTGGCGGAGCGCACCTTGAGCAGGCCCACGTCTTCGGCCCGCGCGCGGTAGGCCGCATCGGCCTGAACGCGCACGCTGTACGTGCGGCCGAACTGGTTGAAGTCGTTGGCGTACAGGCTGCCCAGGTAGATCTGCAGCGTCTCGAAGATGTCCGTGACCGGCACGCCCAGCTGCCGCGCCTTGGTGCGGTCGATGTTGGCGTACAGCTGCGGCACGTTGACCTGCCAGCTGGTGAAGAGGCCGGCCAGCTCGGGCGCCTGGTAGGCCTTCGCCATGAAGGCTTTGACGGCCGCATCCATGGCTTCGTAGCCCAGCGAGGCGCGGTCCTCGATCTGCAGCTTGAAGCCGCCCGTCGTGCCCAGCCCCGCCACCGGCGGCGGCGGGAACATGGCGATGAACGCCTCCTCGATGCTGCCGAAGGCCTGGTTCAGCTGGCCCGCGACGGCGCCGCCACTCTGGTCGGCGCGGGTGCGCTCGGCAAAAGGCTTGAGCGTGACGAACACGATGCCGGAGTTGGAGCTGTTGGTGAAGCCGTTGATCGACAGCCCCGGGAAGGCGATGGCGTCCTCCACATTGGGGTTCTTCTTGACGATCTCGCCCATGCGGCGGATCACGTCGTCCGTGCGGTCCAGCGTGGCGCCGTCGGGCAGCTGGGCAAAGCCGACCAGGTACTGCTTGTCCTGCGCCGGCACGAAGCCGCCCGGAACGATCTTGAACAGGCCCCAGGTGGCGAACACCAGTGCGCCGTAGATCACCAGCATCAGCGCCTTGCGGCCGATGACGCGCCTGACGCCCCCGCTGTAGGCCTCGGAGCCGCGGTGGAACACGCTGTTGAAACGGCGGAAGAACCCGCCCAGCACTTTGTCCATGCCGCGCGTGAGCGCGTCCTTGGGTTCGTCGTGGCCCTTCAGCAGCAGTGCGCTCAGGGCCGGGGACAGGGTGAGCGAGTTGATGGCCGAGATCACCGTGGAGATGGCGATGGTCACCGCGAACTGGCGGTAGAACTGTCCCGTGAGCCCGCTGATGAACGCCAGCGGCACGAACACCGCCACCAGCACCAGCGCTATGGCGATGATGGGCCCTGACACTTCGCGCATGGCGCGGTAGGTGGCCTCGCGCGGCGTCAGGCCCGCCTCGATGTTGCGCTCCACGTTCTCCACCACCACGATGGCGTCGTCCACCACGATGCCGATGGCCAGCACCAGGCCGAAAAGGCTCAGCGCGTTGATCGAGAAGCCGAGCAGATGCAGCACGGCGAACGTGCCCACCACCGACACCGGCACCGCCAGCAGCGGGATGATGGACGCGCGCCAGGTCTGCAGGAACAGGATCACGACGACCACCACCAGCGCCACGGCCTCCAGCAGCGTCTGGATGACGGACTTGATGGAGGCGCGCACGAACTGCGTGGGGTCGTAGGCGATGCGGAATTCCACGCCCTCCGGCATCTTCTTCTGCAACTCGGCCATGGTCGAACGCACGTTGGACGAAATGTCCAGCGCGTTGGAGCCCGGCGCCTGGAACACGCCCATGCCCACGGCCGGGTCGTTGTTGAGCAGCGAGCGCAGCGAGTAGTCGGCCGCGCCCAGCTCCAGCCGGGCCACGTCGCGCAGACGCGTCACGGCGCCGTCGGCACCGGTCTTGACGATGATGTCGCCGAACTCCTCCACCGTCGCCAAACGCCCCTGCGCATTGATCGACAGCTGCATGTCCACGCCCTTGAGGCCGGGCGACTGCCCCACCACGCCCGCTGCGGCCTGCACGTTCTGGCCGCGGATGGCGGCCACCACGTCGCTGGCCGACAGGCCGCGCTGCGCGACCTTCTG
The DNA here is from genome assembly GCA_030345395.1 of Prunus mongolica. Lineage (NCBI taxonomy): Eukaryota > Viridiplantae > Streptophyta > Magnoliopsida > Rosales > Rosaceae > Prunus > Prunus mongolica. The sequence continues at coordinate 19,052 of JARJFA010000068.1, read as the reverse complement.
CGGATCGAGCCAGGCGCGCATGGAATAGTCGCCGCCGCCGAAGATCTGCACCTGGCCCACGCCCGGGATGCGGGCCAGCCGGTCCTTCACGTTCAGCACGGCGTAGTTGCGCAGGTAGTCGATGTCATAGCGCCCGTTGGGGGAGACCATGTGCACGACCATGGTCAGGTCGGGCGCGCTCTTGACGGTGGTGATGCCCAGCCGGCGCACTTCCTCGGGAAGGCGCGGCTCGGCTTGCGAGACGCGGTTCTGCACCAGCTGCTGCGCCTTGTCGGGATCAGTGCCCAGCGCGAACGTCACGGTCAGTGTCATGACCCCGTCGGTGGTGGCCTGGCTGCCCATGTAGAGCATGCCTTCGACGCCATTGATGGACTCCTCCAGCGGCGTGGCCACGGTTTCGGCGATCACCTTGGGATTGGCGCCGGGATAGGTGGCGCGCACCACCACGGAGGGTGGCGCGACCTCGGGGTACTCCGAGATCGGCAGCGCGCGCAGGGCGATCAGCCCTGACAGAAAGATGAGCACCGACAGCACCCCGGCGAAGATGGGACGGTCGATGAAAAATCGGGAGAGATTCATGATGTTCTTGTCTTGGGTCTAGACGTGCATTCAGGCTGCAGGCTGCTGGGCCGCCGTGCGTGCCTGCTTGCGGTCGCCCGCCAGCTCGGACTTGGCAGCCATCGGTACCTCCTGCGGCGCGATCACGGCGCCGGGGCGCACGCGCTGCAGTCCGTTCACGACGATGCGCTCTCCGGCCTTCAGGCCCGAGGTGACGACACGCAGGCCGTCGACCGGCGCACCCAGCTGCACCTCTCGCCACTCGGCCTTGTTGCCCTCGCCCACCACCATCACGAACTTCTTGTTCTGGTCGGTGCCCACGGCGCGTTCGTTGATCAGCACGGCCTGCGTGCTCTTGACCTGCCCCATGCGGATGCGGGCGAACTGGCCGGGCATCAGCGCGCCGTCCGCGTTGTCGAACACGGCGCGCACGCGCACTGTGCCGCTGCGGGCGTCAACTTGGTTGTCAATGAGCTGCAGGTGGCCGGTGTAGGGCGTGCTGCCGGCCGTGCCCGTCCCCATCTGCACGGGAATGTTCTCGATCTGCGAGCGGGCGTTCTTGCCGCTGCGCAGGCCTTCCAGGGCCTTGGCCACGATCTGCTCGTCGGTGTCGAAGCTCGCGTAGATCGGGCTCACGGACACCAGCGTGGTCAGCACCGGCGCGCCAGCCCCTGCGGCCACCAGGTTGCCCTGCGTGACCTCGATGCGGCCGGCGCGGCCCGACACGGGGGCGCGCACCTGGGTGTAGCCCAGGTTCAGGCGCGCGGTCTTCAGGGCGGCCTGCGCTGCGCGCAGGTTGGCGTCAGCCTCGCGCTGCGCGTTCACGCGCTCTTCATGCTCGCGCTGTGCGATGGCACGCTCCTCCCACAGGCGCGTGGAGCGCTCCATGTCGCTGCGGGTGTACGCCACGCGCGCCTGAGCAGCCACGACCTGCGCTTCGGCACGGTCCACTTCAGCGGCGAAGGGAGCGGGGTCCACAGTGAACAGCAGGTCGCCCTGCTTGACCAAAGCGCCTTCGCGGAAATGCACGGCCTGCAGGGCGCCGGCCACGCGGGGGCGAACCTCCACACGCTGGATAGCTTCGAGCCGGCCTGAGAATTCATCCCACAGCGACACGTCCTGCTGCACCACGGTGGCGACCGACACCGGCATGGCCGCCGGCACAGCGGCCGGGGACTCGGCGCGCGACGCGCTCAGTCCGAACATCGCACCGCCGGCGGCAGCCACGGCCGCGGCAGCGCCGGCAGCGGTCCACCAGCGGCGGGCGGGCGAGAAAAGAGTGGATGGCTTCTTCATGATGATTCCTCCGTGTTTTGAATCTCAGATCGGTACAACAAAAATTCGGGGCAAGCCTTCTCCCTCCAGCACGGGACGGCCGGAAAAAAGGCATGAAAGGGAAAGCCTTGCGATCGACAGGCGTGCGAAGGCTCAGACCTCAACCGCAGTGGAGGTCAAGCACCAGGCACGGCCGGTACGGGGAAAGCGGGTTTAAGAGGTCACTGCGGAGCGGGACATCGCGTGGCCTCGAAGAATTGGCGGAATTGCTCCTGCACCTCAGCGGCGCAAGGGCAATTGCGTGCGCCCGGTTGCAGGAGGGCGTCGGGCCACTGCGCTGCCTTGTTGAAGACATGGCGCGTTACGGGCTGGCCGGCGGCCTCCAGGCGGGCGGCATAGGCGAGCGCCTCATCGTGCATCGGGTCGTCGCTGCCCACCAGCACCAGCGTGGGGGGCAGACCGGCCAGCCGTTGGGCCGCCGCGGGCACGGCGTAGGGATGCTCCGCATCCCGCGCGCACCCCAGGAACTTCATCCACCCAGCGGACCATTTGCACTCGGTGGCCTTGCCGGTGACGGCGCGAACCGAGGGGGTGCCGACGCACGGATCCAGCATGGGCGACAGCAGGATTTGCCCCGCCAGCGGGGGATGTGCCTGGTCACGCGACATCAGCCCCACGCCCGCGGCCAGGTTGCCGCCGGCCTCCTCGCCCGCCAGGTACACCCGCGCGCCCTGCCCTGCAAGCCTGGTGCGGTGCTTGAAGGCCCACTTGAGCACGGCGTAGCCGGTCTCCAGGGGCTGCGGGAAGGGCGTGAGCGGATAGGCAACAGACACCACCAGCGCACCGGCGGCTTCGAGCAGGCCGGCCACCGTGCCGCCGTTGTCAAGGTCTCCGGACACGAACGCGCCGCCGTGAAAGTGCACCACCAACGGCAGCACGTGACCTGCCCGCTTGCGCCCATACAGGCGCACGTCCACCGACTGGCCGTTCGCCACCTCAATGGTGGAGTCGGTGCAGACGGACGGCGTTGGCGTTGGCGTGGTGGAGCGGATCATGGTGGTGGTGCCGGACAAAGGCCGGGTGATGTGAAATGTAGCGACGGGTCACCCCACGATAAACCAGCCAAACGCCACAGCACTGTTTCCAAACTTCGAACAATCCAGCCATGTGCTGCGTGTGAGAATTCTTTCCGTCTCTGCAAGAGACGGGGAAGGGAACAAAGGGAAATCCATGGACCAGATACAGGCCATGCGAATATTCGTGCGGGTAGTGGAAGCCGGCACGTTCACGCGCGCCGCCGATTCGTTGCAGCTGCCCAAGGCCAGCGTGACCAAGCACGTGCAGGCGCTGGAGGAGCGGCTGCGCGTGAAGCTGCTCAACCGCACGACGCGGCGCGTCACCGTGACGCCTGATGGCGCGGCGTACTACGACCGCACGGTGCGGCTGCTGGCCGATTTCGACGACATCGAGGCCAGCATGAGCCAGGCCCGCGCCAACCCGCGAGGTCGCCTGCGCGTGGATGTCGGCACGGCGGTGGCCCGGCTTCTCATCATTCCGCGCCTGGCGGCGTTCCAGGACCGCTACCCCGACATCCAGATCGACCTGGGCGTGAGCGACCGCACTGTGGACCTGATCGGCGACAACGTGGACTGCGTGATCCGCGGCGGCGAACTGGCCGACCAGTCCCTGGTGGCGCGGCGCATCGGCAACCTCGAGTTCATCACCGTCGCCTCGCCCGATTACCTCGCGCAGCACGGCACCCCCAAGCATCCGCTGGACCTGGAGAACGGGCATCGCAGCGTGATCTATTTCTCGCCCGTCACCACGCGCCGCTACCCGCTCGAATTTCACAAGGACGGCGAAGTGCTGGAGATTTCAGGCCCGTCGCAGCTGGCGGTGAACGAGAGCAATGCCTACGTCTCCTCGCTCGTGGCCGGCCGCGGCGTGGGCCAGATCACCACCTTCCAGGCGCAGCGCTATGTTGACGAGGGCCAGCTGATCCATGTGCTGGACGACTGGTCTCACCCCCTGCTGCCCGTCTACGTGGTGTACCCGCCCAACCGACACCTCAGCGCCAAGGTGCGCGCCTTCGTGGACTGGGCGGCCGAGCTGTTCGCCAGTGAGCCGCATCTGCAGCGGCAGTGAACGACGCGCCCGCCACTCTTCGTGCCAGGGTCTGCGGCGCGGCACAAAGCCGGCGCGGGCAAGAAAACGTCACGCACACATGAGCCGGGGCGGAGGGCACGCGCCCGCCGGCAGGCCCGCAGGAGCGCGTATGCTCGCGGCCCATGCACGACGACGACTCCACCGCCCCACCGCCGGCGCCCGCACCCGCCCAGCCGCCCGCACAGCCCCGTAACCCGCTCCACGGCATGACGCTGGAGGCCATCGTGGTGGCGCTGCAGCAGCACTATGGCTGGGGCGGCCTGGCGAGAGAAGTACCGATCCGGTGCTTCGAGAGCGACCCGAGCGTATCGTCGAGCCTCAAGTTCTTGCGCAAGACGCCCTGGGCGCGGGAAAAGGTGGAAAGCCTGTACCTGTTCATGCTGCGCGAGCAAAAACGCAGAGGCCAGCGCTGAAAGCCGGCCGCCTCAGCGACGGGCCGGGCAGGCAGATCGCGCCTCCGGCCCATGGCGCTGATGACTGCATCAGCAGCGCCCCTATCGCTATCAAAAAAGTAGCTGTCTGCGCTTGATTCTCAAGCACCTCAGCCACTTTTTACTCCCAACTCCCAATAAGACAGCGCCTGCCGCCAGCTCTTTGAGCTGCGCGCCCGGCGCCCGGTGCATGGATGCGGTCGATAGCGGCTGGGGGCGACGCAGCCAGGCCCCGCCTTCGTCAGTGCGGCACCGGCACCAGGAAATCTCGGCTGATGCCGGCTCCCAGTTCGTTGACCCGGTCCAGGAACTGCGTGAGGTATGCATGCAGCCCGGTGGCCAGGATCTCGTCGATGCGGCCGTAGCGCAGATCGGCCAACAGGCGGCCGGCCTTGCGCTGGGTCTCGCCCGAGTGCTCGTTGGAAAGCACGGCGAGGTTGTCCGCCACTTCGTTCACGCTGGCGTGCAGCGAACGCGGCATGTCGCGGCGCAGGATCAGCAGGTCGGCCACGCGCTCGGGCGTGATGACGTCGCGGTAGGCCTTGCGATAGACCTCGAAGGCCGAGACGCTGCGCAGGATCGCGCTCCAGTGGTAGAAGTCGAACTCCGGCGTGGCCCGGCGCGGGTTTTGAACCGAGCCGTGGAAGTCGCTCTGCACCGCATGGAACTTCACGTCCAGCAGGCGTGCCGTATTGTCGGCCCGTTCCAGGAACGTGCCCAGCCGCAGGAAATGGAAGGCCTCGTCCTGCAGCATGGTGCCCAACACCACGCCGCGCGACAGGTGCGAGCGGTACTTCACCCATTCGAAGAACTGGCCCGGGTCGCGCTCGAACACGCCGCCGCCCAGCTGGCGGCTCAGCTCCAGCCAGGTCTGGTTCTGCGTCTCCCACACCTCTGTGGTGAGCGCGCCGCGCACCGCACGGGCGTTCTCGCGCGCCGCACGCAGGCACGACACGATGGACGAAGGATTGGTGCCGTCATGCACCATGAAATTCAGCACCCCGGCCGGCGTGACCTCGCCGTGCTTGGCGAGGTAGGCCGGCATCAATTCGCTGATGGAAAGAAGGCCCTGCCAGCCCTCTTCCGACACGGCGGCGGACTGGGGCAGGAGCGACGTCTCGTAGTTGACGTTCAGCATCCGGGCGGTGTTCTCTGCCCGCTCGGTGTAGCGGGACATCCAGAACAGATGATCGGCGGTACGACTCAGCATGCAGCCTCCTCGGGCACAGAACCCCGCACGCGCTGCGCGCGCACGCGGTGTTGTAGCGAAAGCCTGCCTGCGGCGCGCTTTTCTGCCCGCTCGGTGTAGCGGGACATCCAGAACAGATGATCGGCGGTACGGCTCAGCATCTCAGAGTCCTCCCAGGGGGGGCACCACGCTGCCCAGGGTCTGGGTCATGCCGCCCAGGGTTTGCGTAGGTGCGGGCCAGGGCACGGGTGGAGCGGCGTTGTCTTCGCCCAGCACCCAGGTGTCCTTGGTACCACCACCCTGCGACGAGTTGACGACGAGTGAGCCTTCCTTCAGCGCCACGCGCGTGAGGCCACCAGCGGCCATCTGCACCTTCTGGCCGGAGAGCACGAAGGGGCGCAGGTCGATGTGGCGCGGCGCGATGCCGGATTCGACGTAGGTGGGACAGCTGGAGAGCGACAGCGTGGGCTGCGCGATGTAGCCCGACGGATTGGCGAGCAGCGCGGCGCGGAACTCCTCGATTTCGGCCTTGGTGGCGGCCGGGCCGATCAACATGCCGTAGCCGCCTGCGCCGTGGACTTCCTTCACCACCAGTTCGTGCAAGTGATCCAGCACGTATTTCAGGTCGTCGGCCTTGCGGCACATCCAGGTGGGCACGTTGGCCAGGATGGGTTCTTCGCCCAGGTAGAAGCGGATCATCTCGGGCACATACGGATAGACCGACTTGTCGTCGGCGATGCCCGTACCCACCGCGTTGCAGATGGCGACGTTGCCCGCGCGGTAGGCGCTCATCAGGCCCGCACAGCCCAGCGTGGAGGTAGGGCGGAACACTTGCGGGTCGAGGAAGTCGTCGTCCACGCGGCGGTAGATCACGTCCACCCGCTGCAGGCCGCGCGTGGTGCGCATGTAGACGAAGTTGTCCTTGACCACCAGGTCCTGGCCTTCGACCAGTTCCACGCCCATCTGCTGGGCCAGGAACGCGTGCTCGAAGTAGGCGCTGTTGTACATGCCGGGCGTGAGCACCGCCACCGTCGGGTTGGCGGCGCCGGCCGGGGCGCTGGCGCGCAGCGTGTCGAGCAGCAGGTCGGGGTAATGCGCGACGGGGGCGACCTTGTGCAGCGAAAAGAGCTCGGGGAAGAGCCGCATCATCATCTTGCGGTTCTCGAGCATGTACGACACGCCCGAGGGCACCCGCAGGTTGTCTTCGAGCACGTAATACACGCCCTCGCCGCTGGCGTCGGGCGCCCGCACGATGTCAATGCCGGCGATGTGTGCGTAGAGATCGCGAGGTACATCGACGTCCACCATCTCGGGCCGGAACTGTGCGTTGCGCAGGATCAGGTCGGAGGGCACGATGCCGGCGCGGATGATGTCCTGGCCGTGATAGACGTCGTGGATGAAACGGTTGAGTGCGGTCACGCGCTGCACCAGGCCCTGCTGCATGCGGGACCCACTCGTGCGAGGGGATGATGCGCGGGATCAGATCGAACGGGATCAACCGCTCGGTACCCGCGCCGTCCTCGTCCTTGGCGCCATACACCGCGAAAGTGATGCCGACACGGCGGAAGATCATCTCCGCCTCCGCGCGGCGCGCTTGCATCGCTTCTTCTGACTGCTTACCCAACCACTGCCCGTAGCGCTTGTAATGGTCTCGAACGTCGCTGCCCTGAAACGCAGCGACGCATACATCTCGTCGAACTTCTGCATAAAAGCGGTGCCTCCTGGACTCAGCATAGCAAGTTGCGGGCCGACACTTGGGAACATCGGCGCCAGATTTGATACAGACACGCTGTAGGAGAGCAGGCCGACCGACGGCCGCGCGATCAACGCACGCTTCGAGATCGCTGGTGAGTCAGGGGACCTCGTCGGCCGCGATCGCCGCATGCTGCCAATAGCGCCGCTGCGCTGCGCGCTCGCAGCGCACGCGCTCCGGTGCTTCGGACGTCCAGCCGATGGCCCCGCAGCGGTCTGATCGCACGAAGTCGATGCCACGCTCGAGGTAGCGCCGTGCCACGTCGGGCGCAGGGTGGCCGAATCGATTGCGGTAACCGGCCTGCACCAGCGCAGTGCGGGCGCCACGGCCTCCAGAAAGGCCGTGCTGGACGACGTGCGGCTGCCGTGATGCGGCACCAGCAGCAGGTCGGCATGCAGCGGCGCGCCGCGCGCGATGAGTGCGGTTTCCTGCGCGCGTTCGATGTCGCCCACCAACAAGGCCGCAGTGCCCGCCGTGGCCTCGATGCGCAAGGCGCAGCTGTGGCTATTGGGCTTGCCCGCAGCCAGGTCGGCGCCGGGGGGAGGATGCAGCACGGAAAAACGCACGCCATCCCATTCCCATCCATCGCCCGCCCGGCAGGGCGCGACGGGCCGCAGCTGCTGCAGCGGATGGCCCGGCTCGATGGAGCCGAGCACGTCCGCTGCGGGCTGCTGGGCCAGCACGGCCGCCGCGCCGCCCGTGTGATCCACATCGCGGTGGCTCAGCACCACGCGGTCCAGCCGCTCGCCGGTGGCACGCAGCAAGGGCACCAGCACGCGGTCGCCGGCATCGCTGTCCTGATGGTAGCGCGGACCGGCGTCGTAGAGCAGCGCATGGCGCGCGGTGCGCACCACCACCGCCTGGCCCTGGCCCACGTCGGCGGCCAGCAGCTCGAACTGGCCTGGCGCCGGGCGCGGCGGATGCCACCAGAGCGCTGGCAGCAAAAGCGGCAGGCCCAAGAGGCGCGCCGGCACGGGCAGGCGCAGGGCCAGCAGCGTGCCCCCGGCCACAGCCGCAATGCCCGCCCAGAGCGGAGCCACCGCCAGCGACAGCTGGGCCCAGGGCCAGCCCGCCAGCCACTGCAGCGCAGCCGACAGGGGCTGCACGCTCCACGCCGCGGCATCCCAGAGCGGCGGCCACAGCACGCCGCCCAGGGCCAACGGCGTGACGACCAGCGTAGTCCACGGAATGGCCACCAGATTGGCCAGCAGCCCGACCAGCGACACCTGTCCGAACAGCAGCAGACTGAGCGGCGTGAGGGCGAGCGTGACCACCCATTGCTCCCGCAGCATCGAGCAAAACCGCCCTGCAGCGCCCTTTCCACCCGCGCCTTGCGCTATCGGATTGCTAGCAAAGAGCACGGCGACCGCGATGAAGCTCAGCCAGAAGCCCGCCTGCAGCAGCGCCCAGGGGTCGGCCAGCAGCACCGCCGCGCAGGCCAGCAGCCACACCTGCGGCCATGGCCAGCGCCGGCCCGAAAGCTGCAGCAGCGCCACCACAGCCAGCATGCAGATGGTGCGCTGCGCCGGCACACCCCAGCCGCTGAAGAGTGCATAGCCGCCGCCAGCCACACGCCGCAGACCAATGCCGCCCGTGGAGCGGGCAAGGCAAGGCAGAGCCGCCGCGACCGGCGCCAGGCCGCGCCCACCGCATGCGCGGCCAGCCACGCGAACAAGGTGATGTGGAGCCCCGAGATGCTCATCAGGTGCGCCACGCCGGTGGCGCGAAACACGTCCCAGTCGGCACGGTCGATGGCGCGCTGGTCCCCTGTCACCAGCGCGGCCACCACGCCGGCAGCGCGCTGGCGGGCGATGTCGGCGGCAGCGGTGACCCCATCGCCCGGTGCACCGCTGCGCCCGCCCAGCCGCTCCAGGATGGCGTCGCGCACGTGCTGGCGGGCCCGTTCGATCGGGTGGGCCCAGGTCGCGGCCAGCAGGCGCGGCGGCGCATCGCGCGGGCTGGCACGCACGTAGCCCGTGGCCTGCACGCCCTGCTCCCATAGGTAGAGCTCATAGTCGAAGCCGTGTGGATTGCGTCCGCCGTGCGGCGCCTTCAGCCGCAGAGTCAGCTCCCAGCGCTCTCCAGGGTGCACCTCGGGCGGGGGCTTTTGCAGCTCGGCAATGGCCGCCGCGCCCGGCTCAGGGCCGCCGTCGCGCAGGAAGAAGGCCCCCGAATACCACGACACCTCGATCAGCGGCGGCAGGCGTACGGGCTGGCCTTCCAGCTGCGCCGATTCGACCTCCAGCCGCATGCGCACTGCGTTGTCACGCAGCTGCGGCATGGCCCCGACCATCGCGACCACACGCAGATCGCGCCCTTCCAGAGCGGGGTCCAGGGCCTGCGCCATAAAAGCCGTGGCGCGCAGGCCGCAGAGACCAAAGAGCAAGGCCGCACCCACGCAAAATTCCGATCAACCAGCCCAGGAGCCCAGGCAGATCCCGCAGGGTAGAGCAGCCGACCTGGCGACCCCGCATCGCCTGGCCGGCCGCAGCGCAGCCCAGCATCACTGCAACCAGCGCGATCAAGGCACCATAAGCCCAGCCCGGCCACAGCGCAGGCTGCTGCAGCTGTGCCGCCGTGCCGGCCACGCCGCCGCACAGGACGGCCGGCAATCGCCACCCTGCCGCTGCTGCTGGAGCGGTCGCTGCGCGGGCAGACAGAGAGAGCATGGGAGGCCGCATGCGAGCATCCTAGCGGCTGCGGACCATGGCTCAGCCTGTGTAACACTTCGGTTTCTGCCTGCAGCGTACGCACTCTGTACGCGCTGCGTGCCGTCGTTTTTTTTTGTACCCACCCACCTATTGCAAGGATCGCCATGAACATCTATGAAAAGCTCAAGGAACTGCAGATCGAACTGCCCCCGGTGTCCGTGCCCGCCGCGGCCTACGTGCCCTATGTGCAGACCGGCAACCTGGTGTTCCTGAGCGGCCACATCGCCCGCAAGGACGGCAAGCCCTGGGCCGCGCAGTTCGGGCCGCGACATCAGCACCGAAGAAGGCAAGGCCGCCGCCCGCGCCGTCGCCATCGACTTGCTGGGCACGCTGCACGCGGCCACCGGCGGCGACCTCAACCGCATCGCCCGCATCGTCAAGGTGATGAGCCTGGTCAACTCGACCGGCGACTTCACCGAGCAGCATCTGGTCACCAACGGCGCCAGCGAATTGTTCGGCCAGGTGTTCGGCGACAAGGGCGTGCATGCCCGCAGCGCCTTCGGCGTAGCGCAGATCCCATGGGTGCCTGCGTCGAGATCGAGCTGATCGCCGAACTCTCCTGACCACCTGATAACCGACCGAGTCCATCGCCTCCGCCATGACCCTGCACGCTGCCGAGCCGCCCCTGGTGCTGTCCATCCAGTCGCACGTCGCCTACGGGCACGTGGGCAACGACGCGGCGGTGCTGCCGCTGCAGCTGCTGGGTCTGCAGCCGGTGGCGGTGCACACGGTGCAGTTCTCCAATCACACGGGCTACGGTGAGTTCAAGGGCCAGGTGTTCACCCCCGCGCACATCGGCGACGTGTTGGACGGACTGCGTGCGCGCGGCGTGCTGGCGCGCTGCCAGGCCGTGCTCTCGGGCTACCTGGGCGATGCCGGCGTGGGCGAAGCCATCCTCGCGGCCGTGCAGGAGATCCGCGCCCGCCCGCCCCGGCCTGCACTACCTGTGCGATCCGGTGATGGGCGACGTGGGCCGGGGCGTCTTCGTGCGGCCCGACATCCCCGAATTCCTGCGCCGCCGCGCGCTGGCGCAAGCCAGCATCATCACGCCCAACCAATACGAATTCGAGCTGCTGCACGGCGGTAAGCCGCTCGCATCGGTCGATGAGGCCATCGCTGCAGCGAGGACCCTGCTGGGCCCCACGCCCGGCACCGGGCCGGCGCTGGTCGTGGTGACCAGCCTGCGCACGCCCGATCTGCCCGACGACCGGCTCGGCACCCTGGCCGTGACGGCAGATGCCGCCTGGCTGGTTCAGACCCCGTTCATCGACCTGCAGCCCCTGCCCAACGGCATGGGCGATGTTTTCTCCGCTGTGCTGCTGGGCCATCTGCTGCGCGGCGCAGCCACGCCCGATGCGGTCTCCGGCGCCGTGAGCAGCCTCTACGCGCTGGTGGCCCGCACCGTGCCCGGCCAGCGCGATCTGCCGCTCGTGGCGTGCCGCGACCAGATTGCGCAGCCATCGCAGCGCTTCGCCGCCGAAGCCGTGGCTGCAAGAGCCTGATCAGCCCGTCAGCCGGCGACACGCATCCCGGGAAGACGGCGGTGGCAACGCCGCCCCGGCCTTGCCGGGCATGGAGCGCAGCGTGAAGACCGGCACCGTTCGCGCCAGCTGCTCTGCCTGCCCGCGCAGGCTCTGGGCTGCGGCGGCACTTTCCTCCACCCGTGCGGCGTTCGGGTGCGTCATCTGATCCCGCTGGGCCGCAGATTCGTTCGCCGGGCCGATACCAGCGCTCTGCTCGGAGGTGGCCGCAGAGATCTCGCCCATCATGTCGTTGACGTGCTGCACCGAGCGGACGATCTCCGATCCGGCCGAGCGGGCGCAGCAGTTCGCCGAACTCGTCGCGCTCCCGTTAGGGCCTCGGCGAGGCCCCGTCGGCGCCGGCAATGCGGCAGCCATGCATTGGCTTCGACCAGCGCCTTCTGGCTTCCGCGGATCAACGCCATGCCGCCTGCGGCGATCCCGGCCAGCAACAGCATCCGAGACTCCCGAAGCCCGCAAGGGTCGGCAGCCGCCGCTCACAAGTTCAGAACGTTTCCCAGTCGTCGTCGCCGCCAGTCGCCTTGCGTGCGCTGGGTGCTGGTGCTGGTGCTGGTGGCTGTGCGGTTGCCGGTGCCGCTGCGCGGCCCGGCAGTGCCGGCGTGGCCGCCGGACGCGCAGCGGGCTTGGCCGGGACGGCCGGCGCCTGGGCACGGGCCTTCGCTGGCGCCGCAGCGGCCCCCCGGGCGGGAGCCGGTGCGACCATGGGCACGGCCTGGGGCCGGTACTCCGCAGCGGGGCCGCCATCTCGCAGCTTGAAGATCGCCATCAGTTCGGACAGCATGGCCGCCTGGGACTTGAGCGAACTGGCTGCAGCCGCAGCTTCTTCGACCAGCGCCGCGTTCTGCTGCGTCATCTGGTCCATCTGGCCGACGGCCTGGCTCACCTGCCCGATGCCGGAGCTCTGCTCGACGGTCGCCGCGCTGATCTCGCCCATGATGTCAGCCACGCGGCGGATGCTGTCCACCACTGTCTCCATGGTGCGGCCGGCCTGGGCCACTTGCTGAGAACCCTGGTCCACCTTGGCCACCGAGTCGCCGATCAGGGTCTTGATGTCCTTGGCGGCCTCGGCGCTGCGCTGCGCCAGGCTGCGCACCTCACCGGCCACCACAGCGAAGCCCCGGCCCTGCTCGCCGGCACGGGCCGCTTCCACGGCCGCGTTCAGCGCCAGGATGTTGGTCTGAAAGGCGATGCCGTCGATCACGCCGATGATGTCGGCGATCTTGCGCGAGGACGCATCGATGGCGCCCATGGTCTGCACCACGTCCGCCACGGCCTTGCCTCCTTCGCCCGCCACCTGCGATGCCTGCGCGGCCAGCTGCGTGGCCTGACGCGCGCTGTCGGCGTTCTGGCTCACGGCGCTGGTGAGCTGTTCGAGCGAGGCCGCTGTTTCCTGCAGCGCACTCGCCTGCCGTTCGGTCCGCGCGGAAAGGTCCTGGTTGCCTGCATCGATTTCCCGCGCCGCGACGGCAATGCTGTCGGCCCCCTGGCGCACGCGGCCCGTGACCTGGGCGAGGTTGTCGTTCATCTCGCGAAGGGCATTCAGCATCTGCCCGGTCTCGTCGCGCCCGCCGGGGGCGATGGTGCTCGTGAGGTCGTTGTCCGCCACGGCACGCGCGACGCGCACCGCCTGGCCGAGTGGGCGCGTGATGCCGCGCGTGATCCACCAGCCCAGGCCCGCGCCCAGGATCAAAACCAGCACGCTGGCGATCACCATGGCGATACGGGTCTGCGCGTAGCCGGATTCCACCTTTCCGAGGGCCACATCAATGTTCGCACGCTGCAGGTCCAGGAGCTGCTGCACGTTCTTGAGGTACTGCACGTTGAGCGGCTGGAACTCCTGCGTGAACAGCCGCTGAGCTTCGTCCAGCCGGCCCTCGCGCTTGGCCTTGTACAGAGCGTCGCGCGACGCGAGATAGGCCGTGCGCGTTTTCTGGATTTCGGCCATCAACGACTTCTCCTGGTCGCTCTCGGCCAGCGAATCAATGCGCTTGAGCATGTCCCCCGACTGCGCGACGAGGCGGCGGCCTCTTCCGCGAACCGGTCGCTGAGCGATGCGTCCGCGCTCAGCACCACGGCCTTGGTCCGCTGAACGCTGGTATGGATGTTGCGTGCCCCAATCACTGATCAGGCGCTCCTTCAGGAGAGCCTCCGATCCGACGCCCTTCACGGAACGGACCATCTCCCCCATGTTCGTTAGGCCCAGTATGTTCATGACGAACATGACGAGCAGGATGAGCGCAAATCCCAGCGCGAGCCGGGTGGCGATTTTCAGATCTTTCACAATAGGGTACTCCTGGCGCGCATCTCGACAAGTCACGGCCTCTTCATGCGTCGCCTGCAATGGCCGTGCGGGCAGATAGTGCCTTGATACAAGCCGAAACACTACTCCGCATTAACACCATGCTCCCACCGCGATGCGGCGGTGCAACAAAAAGGCCGCCCCGTGCGATGACCGCCGCAGGGGACGGGTGTTCACGAGGGTTTATTCGACGCGCAGTACGGCGTTCGGCTTGAATCCGAGGTCAGCCGCCTTGCCCTTGCGCCCGCGCGGGAAGCGCGCGTTGTTCAGGCTGCGGATCTCCAGCGTCTCGTCACGCTCCTTGGCGCCGCGCCCCACGCCCGCGATGCGCACGCTGCGTGTGTAGGCCGCCGCACCTGCCAACTGGTCCTTGTCTTCCAGGTCGATCAGCATCAGGCCGCGGCCGCCGTTGGCCATGGTCTTGAGTTCGCTGATCTCGAAGGTCAGGATGCGCCCGCCCACCGACGCGCAGCAGACGTGCGTGGCCGGCGCCAGCGGCTGGCCCACCCGCGCTGCAGCCCGCTGCTGGCGAAGGGCCGGCAGAGCTGCTCGCCCCTCGCCCAGCGTGATGAAAGCCTTGCCGCCCCGGTTGCGCGCCACCATGTTCTCCACCGCCGCGATGAAGCCGTAGCCGCCCGAGCTGGCCAGCAGCAGCGTGGCGGCGGCCGGGCCGGCGAAGTAATGCACCGGCTGCGTGCCGGCTTCGAGCTCGATCAGCGTGGTGATGGGCTGGCCGTCGCCGCGCGCGCCCGGCAGCTGCGACACCGCCACCGAATACAGGCGCCCGTTGCTGCCGAAGACGATGAGCGTATCGACCGTGCGGCACTCGAGGTGGAATAGAGCCCGTCGCCCGCTTTGAAGGCGAAGCTGGCTGCGTCGTGGCCGTGGCCCTGGCGCGCGCGCACCCAGCCCTTTTGCGAGACGACCACGGTGACCGGCTCATCGACCACCTTGACTTCGGCCACGGCCTTCTTCTCGGCCTGGATGAGGGTGCGGCGGGCATCGGAGAACTGCTTGGCGTCGGCCTCGATCTCCTTGATCATGAGACGGCGCAGCGACGACGGGTTGCCCAGGATGTCTTCGAGTTTGCCCTGCTCTTCGCGCAGCTCGGCGAGCTCCTGCTCGATCTTGATGGCCTCGAGCCGCGCCAGCTGGCGCAGGCGGATTTCCAGGATGTCCTCGGCCTGCCGCTCCGACAGATTGAAGCGCGCCATCAGCGCGGCCTTGGGCTCGTCGCTGGCGCGGATGATGGCGATCACCTCGTCGATGTTGAGCAGCACGGTCTGCCGCCCTTCAAGGATGTGGATGCGGTCCAGCACCTTGGCCAGGCGAATGCTGGCTGCGCCGCGTGATGGTCTGCTGGCGGAAGGCGACCCACTCCTCCAGCATGCGGCGCAGCGACTTCTGCACGGGCCGGCCGTCCAGCCCCACCATGGTCAGGTTGATGGGAGCCGAAGTCTCCAGGCTGGTGTGGGCCAGCAGGCAAGTGATGAGTTCCTGCTGCGGCACGCGGCCGGTCTTGGGCTCGAAGACGATGCGCACGGGCGCGTCCTTGCTGGACTCGTCGCGCACCACGTCGAGCACGCCCAGTACCGTGGCCTTGAGCTGCACCTGCTCCTGCGAGAGCGCCTTCTTGCCGGCCTTGACCTTGGGATTGGTCAGTTCCTCGATCTCTTCGAGCACCTTCTGCGCCGACACGCCCGGCGGCAGCTCGGTCACCACCAGCTGCCACTGACCGCGAGCCAGATCCTCGATCTTCCAGCGCGCGCGCACCTTCAGGCTGCCGCGCCCGGTGCGGTAGGCATCCTGGATGTCCGCCGCGCTGCTGATGATCTGGCCGCCGCCGGGGTAGTCCGGGCCGGGGATCAGCGTGAACAGTTCCTCTTCGGAGAGATGGGCGTTCTTGACCAGTGCCACGCAGGCGTCGGCCACTTCGCGCAGGTTGTGGCTGGGGATCTCGGTGGCCAGGCCCACGGCGATGCCGCTGGCGCCGTTGAGCAGCGCGAACGGCAGGCGGGCGGGCAGCTGGCGCGGCTCTTCGGTGGAGCCGTCGTAGTTGGGAACGAAGTCCACCGTGCCCTGGTCGATCTCGTCGAGCAGCAGGCTGGAGATGCGCGTCAGGCGCGCCTCGGTGTAGCGCATGGCGGCGGCACCGTCGCCATCGCGGCTGCCGAGTTGCCCTGGCCGTCGATCAGCGGATAGCGCTGGCTGAAGTCCTGCGCCAGACGCACCAGCGCGTCGTAGGCCGACTGGTCGCCGTGCGGATGGAAGCGGCCCAGCACGTCGCCCACCACGCGGGCGCTCTTCACCGGCTTGGCGGGCACGTTGCGGGTAGGGCCGCTGTACGACAAGCCCATGCGGTCCATCGCGAAGAGGATGCGCCGCTGCACGGGCTTGAGGCCGTCGCACACGTCGGGCAGCGCGCGGCCCTTGACCACGGAGAGCGCGTATTCCAGATAGGCGCGCTGCGCGTAGCCGGCCAGGGCAAGCTGGTCGTCAGCCGGCGCGGGCGGGGTGAAATCGAGGGTGGGTTGGTCGTTGTCGCTCATGCGTCGAAGGAAAAGAAAAGAACGAAGGAGGCAGCGGAGCGGCCCTGGGCCGTGCTCCACCCATCCACTACCAAATCAATAGCAGCATGCGCTCGCAGAACGGGGGCTGCAGCCCGAATCCGCCCTAAGCCGCAGCGCGTACGGCTAGATATCCACCTCCACCGCATCGCCGTGCAGCTCCATCAGCTCGCGGCGGGCGGCGGCCTCGCCCTTGCCCATCAGCTTGGTGATCAGGCTCTCGGTATCGGCGAAGCCCATGGCGCCCAGCTGCACCGGCAGCAGGCGGCGCGTGTCGGGGTTGAGGGTGGTTTCCCAGAGCTGCTCGGCGTTCATCTCGCCCAAGCCCTTGAAGCGGCTGATCTGGCACTTCTCGCGGGCCACGCCGTCCTTGGCGCATTTGTCGAGGATGGATTCGAGCTCGCCCGCATCCAGATTCGAGCTCGCCCGCATCCAGCGCATAGACCTTGGAGGCCGGCTTCTTGCCGCGCGCGGGCACGTCCACCCGGAAGAGCGGCGGCCGCGCCACGTAGATGTGGCCGGCAATCGATCAGCTTGGGGAAATGGCGGAAGAAGAGCGTGAGCAGCAGCACCTGGATGTGCGAGCCCATCCACGTCGGCATCCGACAGGATGCAGACCTTGCCGTAGCGCAGGCCCGAGAGGTCCGGCGTGTCGTTGGGGCCGTGCGGATCGACGCCCAGCGCCACGGAGATGTCGTGGATCTCGTTGTTGGCGAAGAGCCGGTCGCGGTCCACCTCCCAGGTGTTGAGCACCTTGCCGCGCAGCGGCAGCACACGGCCTGGCATTCCTTGTCGCGGCCCATCTTGGCGCTGCCGCCGGCGGAGTCGCCCTCGACCAAGAACACTTCGTTATGCGAGAGGTCGCGGGTTTCGCAGTCAGTGAGCTTGCCGGGCAGCACGGCCACGCCGGAGCCCTTCTTCTTCTCGACCTTCTGGCCGGCCTTCTGGCGCGTCTGCGCGGCCTTGATGGCCAGTTCGGCCAGCTTCTTGCCGTATTCGACGTGCTGGTTCAGCCAGAGCTCGAGCGTCGGCCTGACGAAGCTGGAGACCAGCCGCACGGCGTCGCGCGAATTGAGTTTTTCCTTCACCTGGCCCTGGAACTGCGGGTCCAGCACCTTGGCCGACAGCACGTAGGAGGCGCGGGCGAACACGTCCTCGGGCAGCAGCTTGACGCCCTTGGGCAGCAGCGAGTGCAGCTCGATGAAGCTCTTGACCGCGTTGAAGAGGCCGTCGCGCAGGCCCGCGTCGTGCGTGCCGCCGGCACTGGTCGGAATCAGGTTGACGTAGCTCTCGCGCACCGGGGCGCCTTCGTCGGTGAAGCCCCACGCACCAGGAGGCGCCCTCGCCTTCGGCGAAGCTCTCGTTGTGGCGGTCGGCGAAGCCCTCGCCCTCGAAGAGCGGGATCACCCGGATCGGCCGACAAGGTTTTGCGCCAGGTAGTCGCGCAGGCCGCCCTTGTATTGCCAGGTCTGGGTGTCCTTCGATTTCTCGTTGACCAGCGTCACCGTGACGCCGGGCATCAGCACCGCCTTGCTGCGCAGCAGGTGGGTCCAGCTCGCCCATCGGCAGCACGGAGGTTTCGAAGTACTTGGGATCGGGCCACACGCGCACGGTGGTGCCCTGCTTGCGTTCGCCGGCGGCGAGCGGACGCGCCACCAGGGGCTCGGTCACGTCGCCGCCCTCGAAGACGAGCCGGGCCACCTGGCCTTCGCGGTGGGTGTGGGCCTCCAGCCTGAGCGCCAGCGCGTTGGTCACCGACACGCCCACGCCGTGCAGGCCGCCCGAGAAGCTGTAGGCGCCGCCCTTGCCCTTGTCGAACTTGCCGCCCGCATGCAGGCGGGTGAACACCAGCTCGATCACCGGCGCCTGCTCTTCGGGATGCAGGCCGAACGGAATGCCGCGGCCATCGTCTTCCACGCTGACCGAGCCGTCGGCATGCAGCGTGACCTTGATCTTCTTGCCGTGGCCGGCCAGGGCCTCGTCGGCGGCGTTGTCCAGCACCTCCTGGATGATGTGCAGGGGGTTGTCGGTGCGGGGTGTACATGCCCGGGCGCTGCTTGACGGGCTCCAGGCCCTTGAGCACGCGGATCGAGCCTTCGGAATACTCGCTGCTCGCGGCGGAGGATGCGGATACGGATGCGGGTTTGACTGCCATGGCGGCGGATTGTAGTGCTGGATATAACCACAGCTCACAGACAAGCAAGACGCTTGCGTGCCAGCGGCCCCGCGCCGTTTTGGCTACATTCGCACGATGCCTCAAGATCCCACGCGCAAATTGTCCATGGCCCAGGTGCTGGTGTGCGGCGCCGCCGTCGTCACGCTGTCGATGGGTATACGCCACGGCTTCGGGCTCTGGCTGCAGCCCATCACGCAGGAAATGGGCTGGACGCGCCAGACCTTCGCGCTGGCGATCGCGGTGCAGAACATCGCCTGGGGCGTATTCGGCATCCTGGCCGGCATGGTGGCGGACCGATTCGGCGCCTTCCGCGTACTGATCGGCGGCGCCCTGCTTTACGCACTGGGACTGGCGGGCATGGCGCTGTCGCCCACGCCGCTGACTTA
>JARJFA010000038.1:65000-148352 GCA_030345395.1 Prunus mongolica | reverse complement strand
TCTTTTGCTTAGTCGCGACAACCGCAGCGATCGCGGTCATGACGCCTTCGAGGTTCCCCATCACATCGGCATTGGCGAAGCGGATCACGTCATAGCCTTCGTTCTGGAGGAAGCGGGTGCGGGGCGGCGTCGCGTTCGACTTTGGCGGCGTGGTCGTCGCCGTCGATTTCGACGATCAGTCGTAAAGCGTGCGCGCAGAAATCGGCATGATACGGGCCGAACGGAACCTGACGGCGGAACTTTGCCTTGGGCAGAGCCTCGCGCAAGGCCCGCCAGAGGCGGCGTTCGGGTTCGCCGGCTTCCTGACGGAGCGTGCGCGAGCGCGCTACGATCGAGGCCGGCAACTGCTGCCGCTTGGTCAGGCCGTCCGCATTCCCCCTCACCCTTCCCACGGCCTGCGGCCGCGGGCCCCTTCCCTCTCCCACAAGGGGAGAGGGAGGGAGAGCCGAGGGCGCGGAAGGGCGAGGGGGTTGCGGCATGCCGTGACCTTCAAGTCAGGCGATCAGCGGACTCCCACACCTCACTGACACGCCAGGCACTCGTCATAGTCCGTCGTCTCGCCGATCTCGAACTTTGGCGCGGCGATGGTGTTGTCCGCTTCCACGCCGCCCGATCCGGCGAAGCCCGCGCGCTGCACGCTCTTCGAGCGCAGATAGTAGAGCGACTTGATGCCGAGCTCCCAGGCGCGGAAGTGGAGCATCAGGAGGTCCCACTTCTCGACGTCCGCCGGGATGAACAGGTTCAGCGACTGCGCCTGGTCGATATAGGGCGTGCGGTCGCCGGCGAGTTCGAGCAGCCAGCGCTGGTCGATTTCGAAGCTGGTCTTGTAGCAATCCTTCTCTTCCACCGACAGGAAGTCGAGGTGCTGGACCGAGCCGCCGTGTTCGAGGATCGAGTTCCACACCGCATCGCTGTTCTTGGATTTCTCCTTGAGCAGCTTTTCCAGATACGGGTTCTTGACCGAGAAGCTGCCCGACAGCGTCTTGTGCGTGTAGATGTTGGCGGGGATCGGTTCGATGCAGGCGCTGGTGCCGCCGCAGATGATGCTGATCGATGCAGTCGGCGCGATCGCCATCTTGCAGCTGAACCGCTCCATCACGCCGACGTCGGCGGCGTCGGGGCAAGGGCCCCCGCTCGGCGGCGAGCGTCATCGACGCCTGGTTTACCTGCGCGCTGATGTGCTTGAAGATGCGCAAGTTCCAGCTCTTCGCCATCGCGCCTTCGAACGGCAGGCCGCGCGCCTGGAGGAAGGAGTGGAAGCCCATGACGCCGAGGCCGACCGACCGTTCGCGCGCGGCGCTATAGGCGGCGCGTTCCATGCCCGGTTCGTGGCGGTCGATATAATCCTGCAGCACGTTGTCGAGGAAGCGCATCACGTCTTCGATGAAGACCTTGTCATCCTTCCACTCGTCCCACGTTTCGAGGTTGAGCGACGACAGGCAGCAGACCGCGGTGCGATCGTTGCCGAGATGGTCGCGGCCGGTCGGCAGCGTGATTTCCGAGCACAGGTTCGACGTCGAGACCTTGAGGCCCAGGTCGCGGTGATGCTTGGGCATCGCCTTGTTCACGTGATCGGCGAAGACGATGTACGGCTCACCCGTCTGCAGGCGGGTTTCGACGAGCTTCTGGAACAGCGAGCGCGCGTCGAGCGTCGCGCGGACGGTGCCGTCCTTGGGGCTGAGCAGATTCCATTCGCGGCCGTCACGCACCGCTTCCATGAAGGCGTCGGTCAGCAGCACGCCATGGTGCAGGTTCAACGCCTTGCGGTTGAAGTCGCCGCTGGGTTTGCGGATTTCGAGGAATTCCTCGATCTCCGGGTGGCTGACGTCGAGGTAGCAGGCGGCCGAACCGCGGCGCAGCGACCCTTGCGAAATCGCGAGCGTCAGGCTGTCCATCACGCGGACGAAGGGGATGATGCCGCTGGTCTTGCCGTTGAGGCCGACGGGCTCGCCGATACCGCGCACGCTGCCCCAATAGGTGCCGATGCCGCCGCCGCGCGATGCGAGCCAGACGTTCTCGTTCCAGGTGTCGACGATGCCGTTCAGGCTGTCGGGCACCGAATTGAGGTAGCAGCTGATCGGCAGGCCGCGCCCCGTGCCGCCGTTCGACAGCACCGGCGTCGCGGGCATGAACCACAAGCGGCTGATATAATCGTACAGGCGCTGCGCATGCGCGGCATCGTCGGCATAGGCCGAGGCGACGCGGACGAACAGGTCCTGATAGCTTTCGCCCGGCAGCAGGTAGCGATCGTTCAGCGTTTCCTTGCCGAAATCGGTCAGCAGCGCATCGCGGCTATGATCGACCTCGACGGGATAGGGGCGGGCGTGGATCGCCTTGCTGCCGCCATTCGCCTCTGCGGCGGGCGCCTCGGCGGCGACGGTGGCGTCGATCGTATCGGTCATGGCCTCACCCTGCGTGTCCCTGAAATCCATCGATTACCGTCCCTTGTTCCATACATGTTTCGACTCGGGGCGACATGCACAGCATATCACCCGGGCGCCCCGATGGTGAGAACAAAAAGGGGTCGCGGTTCACGGCCGCGTTGTGCCCCATGGCGAATCCTAGAAGGGATGCCGCCAACGATCTCTACCAGCGATTGGGTTTACCCCCGAACGCAACCCCCACAAATTGTGGCAAAGCGTCGCCGCGGGCAAGAGGCTTAATGACGCGGCAGCCGTGCGGTTCCGGTGCGAACGGGGCGCGGCGGGCCGGTCGAGGGGCCGCGACGCGTGGACTTCCGCGGCTTCCGGAAAGTGCAAGCGGCGAGTGGCGCGATGAAAATTTTTTTAGTGGCCGAAGAGGCCAATCTGGACGCGATTCAACCCATGTCGTCCCGTCCGCCAAACATGAACGAAAGTTTCGTTGCGGCGGCCCGGGATACCGTCGAAGCCGCGGCGATGCGCCGTCGTTCGTCCCTCGCCCTCGTCCTCTCCGCCCTGACGCTCGCTGGCTGTGCGCAGCGGCCGGTGGGCGGGGGTCGATATGCTGACCGTGCTGGCCAAGGCGCGGGCGCACCAGACCCCGGCGCAGCAGCGCGCGGCGATGGTCGCCGACATCCGTGCCGACATTCGCAGCAACGATCCGGCGGCGGACACGCCGGCCCTGGCGCGCGCGCTGGCGGCGATCGGCACGATCCCGCGCGAGGACTTCGTCGACGCCAGGGGACGCGCCCCGGCCTATGTCGACCTGCCGCAGGACATCGGCCACGGCCAGACGATCTCCGATCCCTATGTCGTCGCGGTGATGACCGCGGCGCTGGACCTGCCCGCGGATCGCAGCGCCCATGTGCTCGATATCGGCACGGGGTCGGGCTATCAGGCGGCAGTGCTCGCGGTTGTCGCGGCGCGCGTCGCCTCGGTCGAGATCGTCGCGCCGCTCGCCCGCATGGCGGCCGCGCGCCTGCGCCGCATGGGCTATGCGACCGTCACCGTGCGGGCGGGCGACGGCTTCCTCGGCTGGCCGGAGCAGGCGCCCTTCGACGGGATCGTCGTCGCCGCCAGCGCCACCGCAGTGCCGCAACCGCTGGTCGACCAGCTGAAGGTCGGCGGCCGCATCGTGATGCCGATCGGCCCGTCCGACACGAGCACGCAATTGCTGCGCATAACCAAGCGCGCCGACGGTACGCTGGATCGCTGCCGGCTGGGCCCGGCGCTGTTCGTCCCCTTCACCGGCGGCCGTGTTCCCCCGTTCGCAGCGCGTGCGCTGACGGACCGGACGATCCCGCTGTGCTTCCGCGCGCCGATCGTGGGGGTGCTTTGAGGGGCGGCGTCGTCCGTTTGAGCTGACGCCGCCGTCCGTCAAATGACGGTTGCAACCTTACCGCCGCAAGCCGTTGGCGCGGTAGAAGGCGGTCAGCGCTGCGGTGGACGCGATCTGTATCTTGGGCAGGGCGATGCCGTCCAACAGGGTGCGGTAGCGGGGTCCGGTTGGCTCGGGTGGCGATGGCGATGTGCCGGATCATGTCCCATTTCACGCTGTCGCGACCGCCTTCCAGCCCGCCGCGGCGGTCGCGCTCGAACGAGCAGCGTCGGATGTATCGGTACAGGCTGGTCGTCGTCGGAACGTCGAGCAGGATGACGCCGGTCACGCGTTGCAGGCGTTGCGGGAGCAGCCGCGAGTAATTGCCGTCCATCACCCAGCGGTCGCCGGCGATCGCGGCATCATGGAGCGCCGTGAACTCGGCTGGCGGTCGAGGCACCCAGTCGGTGTGCGGGAGATGGTGGAGCTGATCGAGGTGGACCACCTGCATGTCGCGGGCTTTGCTGATAGCCTCCGCGAGCGTCGACTTGCCGCTGTTCGACGGCCCCATGATGCAGATGCGTGGGCCCAGTTCGTTCAGCGTCATGGCGCGGCATAGCTCCTCGCGGGATGTACTATGCCTGCGGGTGGGGCTTCACAACGGATGGTGGAGGGGGATCGAGACTTAACGCTCCATGCCGTTGATGCTGCCCGGCATGCCATCGTGCGCCTGCACCGCGGCGCCGATGCGCTGGTCGATGCAGGCGAGCAGGGCGGTGCTGGTCCGCGGCCTCTGCGCGACGCAGGTGCGTGCGGCGGGGCAGGCCTGCGCGTCGATGAGCGCGTCGCCGCTGGAGACGGTGATGCGGCAGGCCTTCAGCACGCTGCCGTCAATGTCGAGCGACAGGCGCAGGCGCGAGAGGTGGCGGCCGGTGACCTCTATGTCGGGGTTGCGGCGGAGCGGCCGGCGCGGTGGCGAGCTGGGCGAGGGGGGAGGGCGAGCAGCACCGGCGCGCCCGTGTCAGCGGCGGCCCTTCAGCGCGCGCATCGCGCGGACCGAGCTGTCGACGGCGGGGGGCGCTACCGGCGCCGGCGTGGGCAGCGGGCTGTTCCAGGGGCGCTCGCGGAACCACTTGGTGATGATGTACTTGGTGCCGGCGATCACCGGTTTGCCCTGATGGACGGTATAGGGGTTGGGTTTGCCTTCGGCGTCGATGTTGTTCCAGCACAACATGGTGCCCATTTCAGGCACGAAATCGTGGTCGAGATGGTGGAAATAGGTCTCGCCACCCGCCTCTGGCTCGTTGAGGTAGATCATCGCGGTCCAGGTGCGCTGGCCGCAGCGCCGCAAGTGGGAGGTGTCTTCGGGATCGGTCGACTTGAAGTAATCGGCGTGGCTGCGGAATTCCTGGCCGACGGCATAGCGCTGACCCTGCACGCTTTCGCCGAACTGCGGACCGACGCCGAGGAACAGCGAGATGCGCAGGTCGAGCAGCTGGATGAGCGGTTCGTCGACGTCGAACGCGCAGGTTTCGCTGGTGCGCATCTGCGACACACCATCGGCGACGCGCGACCGCTGGCGGTTGGCATCGATCATCGTACACATCAGCGCGCATTCGTCCGCGTTGAGGAAGCCGCGCGCCATCACGAGGTCGATGTAGGGATTGTGCAGTTCGACCCCGCCCGCAAAGCGCATCGCGTGGATGGCGGCTTCGTCGAGACCGAGCGTGGTGATGTCGATCGGCGCGTGCATGCTCATCGAGGGCGGTTCCTGCCACCCGGTCGGCGGAATGCCGGCGGGTGCGGGACCGGGTTAGCGGGTGATGGTAAATGCGTGTTTAACGCCGGGAGGGGCGTGAGGGCGGCGGCGCTTGGCGCGACTGTGGCGCGCGCGTCCGGGGTGCCGTCGGATCAGCCGTGGCGCAGGCGGTTCGGTAGAGTGCCGAGCCGGTCGAGGTCGATGAGCGTTCGTTGAAGGCGATGCCGGCGCGGCCGTCATGCGCCCAGGCGATGCGCGCGGCGACCATCATGTCCTCGGCCACCTCAAGCATCACGTCGACGCCCACCGCCTCGCCATCGATAGTGATGCCGTCGATCAGCGCGCCGCTGCTCGACATGTTGCGGATGCGCACGTCGCCCTGCTTGCGGCCGATCTCGATCCGGGCGGAGCGCAGCATGCGCGTGCGCGGGCGCACGGCTGATGCGGTGGCCGACGGGGTGGGCGGGCGCGGCTTCGCCGAGCTGCGCCATGACGTCGGCGGCGGGCACGCCGCGGCCATAGACATAGCCCTGGATGTGGCTGCAGCCGAGATCGCGGACGCAGATCGATCTCGTCCTGGATCTCGACGCCCTCCGCGGTCGTCTCCATCCCCAGCGTCTCGGCAAGCGAGACGATCGCGCGGATGATCGCGGCGTTGCGGTTGCCCGGCGCGGCGGCACCGCGCACGAAGCTCTGGTCGATCTTGATCTTGTCGAACGGCGCGGTGCGCAGATAGCCGAGACTGGAATAGCCGGTGCCGAAATCGTCCAGCGCCAAGCGGACGCCGATCGCTTTCAAAGCCTTGAACATCGCATCGGTCGATCCGGAGCCGGCGAGGAACACGCCTTCGGTGATCTCCAATTCCAGGCGGCGCGCGGGCAGGCCGCTATGCGCGAGCGCGGAGGTGACGAGCGCGGGGAAGGGCCGGATTGGCGAACTGGATCGGCGAGACGTTGACCGCGACGCGCACGTCCCCCGGCCAGCGCGCGGCATCGGCGCAGGCGGTGCGCAACACCCATTCGCCCAGCGGCTCGATCAGTCCGCATTCCTCGGCAACCGGGATGAAATCGGCCGGCGAGATCGGTCCGCGCACCGGATGGTGCCAGCGGATCAACGCTTCATAGCCGACGATCTTCGCGTCCTTGGTCGACACGACGGGCTGATAGTGGAGGACGAAGCCGCCCTCGGTCAGCGCGAGGCGCATGTCGTCTTCGAGCGCCTTGCGGCTCTTCGCGCCGGCCAGCATGTCGTCGGAATAGAAACGGTGGACGCCGCGCCCGTCCGCCTTGGCGGCATAGAGCGCGAGGTCGGCGTTGCGGATCAGCGCCTCGGCATCCTTGCCGTCCTGCGGCGCGATCGCGATGCCGATCGAACAGCCGATCGTCACCGACGTGGCGGCGACGAAATAGGGCTGCGACAGACCAGCGATCAGGTCGCGGGCGAGAAGCGCGAGCGCGTCGCGGCGGTCGTTGCCGGGTAGCAGGACCTGGAATTCGTCGCCGCCGAGCCGCCCGACGAGGCCGGCGTCGCCGACGATCCGTTGCAGGCGCTGCGCGACCTGTTTTCAGCAACTCGTCGCCCGCCTGATGGCCCAATGTGTCGTTCACCGCCTTGAACCGGTCGAGGTCCATCAGGAACAGCGCGGCGGGGCTGTGCGTGATCGCCTGCTGTTGCAGCGTCTTGTCGAGGCTGTGGCGCATGCGCTGGCGGTTGGCGAGGCCGGTCAGGCTGTCGAACAGGGCAAGGCGCGTGATCTCGGCATCCGAACGGCGCTTTTCGGTGAGGTCGCTGCCCGAGCCGATGAAGCCGCCGAAGCGGCCGAGATCGTCGATCATCGGCCGCCCGGATATCGACCACCAGCGTTCGGCAACCTCCGGCGCGTCGCCCGCGCCGCAGATCATGTAATCGGCAAAGGCGGTGCGCGACGACAGATGGAAGGCGAGCGTGCGCTCGGTCCCGATCGCCGCGCCGTCCATGCGGAAGACGTCGGTGAGGAATTGGCCGATCGGATGCGGCTGGCCGTTCTGGACCAGATCGTCGGCGACCTTGCGCGACAGATAGGTCAACCGGCCCTGCCGGTCGCTTTCCCAGAACCAGCCGGTGCCGTGATCTTCGAATTCAGCGATCATCTTGAGCGCGAGGCGGCCGTTGCCGCTGTCGATCATGTGATCATAGGCGGGTGCGCGCATCGATCCGGGCGAGGCGAACGATCACGAAGCCGAAGGCGATGACGAAGGGGAGCGCGGCGAGCGTGGCGAGGATATGACCCGCCGCCGCCGGCATCAGCGAAAAGCCGACCGCCAGCGACAGCGTGGCGATGCGGATCGGCTGGAGCGGCGAGGGCGACCAGCGCGATCGTCGCCGCGATTGCTGACCCAGCAGACGATGGCGAACGATCCGTGCGGCAGATCGGCGGCGAGTACGGCCAGCGCGCCACCGATGGAGAGCGCGGCGACCCCGGTGACGCGCACGCGCTGGAACACCGGCCAGCGATCGCTATGCTGCCCGGAACGCGGCGAACCACAGCACGCTGGCGCTTGCGATCATCAGCAGGATGGCGATGACGAAGGGCAGGGAGAGGCCCGTCGCATGGGCGCCGACGCCCAGCAGCACGGACATTGCGGCGAGCGACGCACAGGCCAGCGGCCACAGCGTCGCGACCATGCCGAGCCGCTGCCCGAGCGACACGACGACATAGTCCGGGCTGTCGTAGCGCACGCCCAGAATCGTCATCGCCGACGCGTCCGGTCCCCGCATATCGAGAGGTTGAGGTCGGGTCATGCGATTCATGCGACCCGAATAGCGCCCCGATCCTTGATAAATCCCTGCAAAGGGAGCCGAAGCGGCCGGATCGCGGCGATGCTTGGCGGGGGCGCAGCCGGGGGGTAAAGGCTGTTTCCCGAAGGAGCTTTCGCCCGTGACCAGCCTGCCCGTGACCATCCGCGCCGCCGACCTGATCGACAGCGTCGCCGACGCCTTGCAATTCATCAGTTACTATCACCCGATGGATTACATCCGCGCTCTGGGCGATGCCTATGAGGCTGAACAGAGCCCGGCCGCCAAGGATGCGATCGCGCAGATCCTGACCAACAGCCGCATGTGCGCCGAGGGGCATCGCCCGATCTGTCAGGACACCGGCATCGTCAACGTCTTCGTCAAATGGGGCATGGACTGCCGCCTGGACGACAACAGCCGATCGATGCAGGAGGTGATCGACGAGGGTGTGCGCCGGGCGTACCTGCACCCCGAAAACAAGCTGCGCGCCAGCGTGCTCGCCGACCCCGCCTTCACCCGTCGCAACACCCGCGACAACACGCCGTGCGTGCTGCATGTCGAAATGGTGCCGGGCGCGACCGTCTCGGTCGACGTCGCGGCCAAGGGCGGCGGCAGCGAGAACAAGTCGAAGTTCAAGATGATGAACCCCAGCGACTCGATCGTCGACTGGGTGATCGAGATGCTGCCGCAGATGGGCGCGGGCTGGTGCCCGCCGGGCATGCTGGGCATCGGTATCGGTGGCACTGCCGAGCATTGCGTGCTGCTCGCCAAGCAGGCGCTGATGGAGCCGATCGACATGGGGCCGCTGAAGGCGCGCGGACCCCGGAACGACATCGAGGCGCTGCGCATCGAGATTTTCGACAAGGTCAATGCGCTGGGCATCGGCGCGCAGGGGCTGGGCGGCTTGTCGACCATCCTCGACGTCAAGATCAAGGACGCGCCCTGCCATGCGGCGGGCAAGCCGGTCGCGATGATCCCCAATTGCGCCGCGACCCGCCACGCGCATTTCACGCTGAACGGCAGCGGCCCGGCCTATCTGGAAGCGCCGAAGCTCAGCGAATGGCCCGACGTCAACTGGACGCCCGACAAGGCGGCGATCCGCGTCGACCTCGACACGCTGACGCCGGAGGTGGTGCAGTCGTGGAAGCAGGGCGACCGGTTGCTGCTGAACGGCAAGATGCTGACGGGTCGCGACGCCGCGCACAAGCGCATCGCCGACATGCTGGCGAAGGGCGAGGAACTGCCGGTCGAGTTCCGGGGCCGGGTGATCTATTATGTCGGCCCGGTCGATCCGGTCGGTGAAGAGGTCGTCGGTCCCGCCGGCCCCACCACGGCCACCCGCATGGACAAGTTCATGCGCATGATGCTGGATCAGGGGTTGCTTGCCTGCGTCGGCAAGGCGGAGCGCGGCCCCGCCGCGACCGATGCGATCCGCGAGGCGAAGAGTGCCTATCTGATGGCGGTCGGTGGCGCCGCCTATCTGGTCGCGCGCGCGATCAAGGGCAGCAAGGTCGTCGGCTTCGAGGACCTGGGGATGGAAGCGATCTACGAATTCGAGGTCAGCGACTTCCCCGTCACCGTCGCGGTGGATAGCGAGGGCAACAACGTCCACCAGCTCGCCCCGCTGGTCTGGCGCGACAAGATCGCGAAGGAAGGGTTGTTACAGCCGGCGTGAGGCAGACGCCGGCTCCAAACGGCTGATAGCGCTGCCTCTGGGCTTGTGGGGTTCTGGCGCGCTACTTCACGTTCGTCATTGCGAGCGTAGCGAAGCAATCCAGAGCCGGACCAGGACGCCGTGGAGTGCTTCGCTACGATCGCAATGCTCACCCCGCCTGATCGTCGTCCTGCTGCCAGCGGACTGCCCAGCTCGCCTGGGCGGCGGGGGTGGCGTTGAGGATGGTGAAAAGCAGGAACAGCGTCTGTGCCGCGCCCTGCATCAGTGCAGGCTTGGGCCAGTCGAGCGCGAGGCCGGCCATCAGCGCGAACAGCGCAACCATCGTCGTGATCGCGAAGACGGCGAAGGTCGACAGATAGGCGCGAGCGCGAACCGCGCGGTCCCATTCGTCGGCCTTTTCGATGCCGCCATAGGGTTTCAGCGGGCCGACGATCTTGACGACCATGGCGAGTGCGAAGCCCAGCATCTCGATGCCATAGCCGGCGAGTGCGAGCGGCGTCTGCATGCCGCGGCTGAGCGACAGGGCAATGCCGGCGAAGGCCAGGGCCAGCGCGATCGTCGCGGGCCAGCGCAAGGGACGACGGCGGGGTGGGTGCTGCGACAGCGCCGGAATGCCGGTCCAGCCGACGAGCGCGTCGAGGCGCTGAAGGGGCGTTTTGTCGATCACAGCGGCTCATCCTCCGGGTCTGGCATCGGCACCATGAATTCGGCGAAGAGAACGGGGAGCGTCAGCATGGTCATCACCGTGGCATAGCCGATCGCGCCCCATTGGCTGGTGGTCGCCGGCATCGGCCAGCCGAGACGGCTGGCGAGCATCAGCCAGACGAACAGCATGCTGACGATGAGGATGTCGATCAGATAGGCGCGGCGCATCGCGTCCGACAGCGCGGTACGTTCGAACTCGTCGAAGGTCGCAAAACCGGCCGGACTCAGCCACGCCTCGCGCGTGAAAGGGGACTGGAGCGAGGTGATGAACAGCAGCATGCTCATCGGCACGACGTTCGGCAGCGTGCTGCCGCGATCATAGGCGCCGACCATCGCGAGGACGGGAATCGTGAGGACGAACAGGATGCCAGCGCTCATGCCCCAGCGAACCCAGTATCGACGCGGACGCTGCTTGATCTCGTTCGCCTGCCATTTGCGGATGTCGTAGCCGTCGCGGTAGCTCATGCGGCGTCCTCGGGATCGGGGAAGGGGATCGCCCATTCGGCGAACAGGGTGGGCAGGTTGGAGGCGGTGGCGACAAGCGCGAGGCCCCAGACTGCCCAGTCGCCCCAGCGGTGCGGCATCGGCCAGCCGTAGGACGTGGCGAGCGCGCACCAGCCGAACGCGCCGGCGCCGAGCAATGTGACGACCCAATAGGCGCGCTGCGTCGCGCGCATCAGGGCCGCGCGTTCGAATTCGTCGTACGAGTCTTGCATACAGCCTCCCTTGGCGAAGGGTGAGCGGCCCGAGCCCATGTTCATGATGCCGATGACGACGAACCATCCGATTGGCAGGCCGGTTCTTTGGTCGCCCGGCACCCAGAACTGGACGAGAGCTAGGCCAAGGCTGACGACCACGGCGGCCATCAGCCACCATCGCAAAGAACGACGCCGATAGGGCCGGCCACCGGCAAACTCCGGCGGCATCTCGCCGGGTGCATAGCGCCCGGTCCAGCGGCGACTGTCATAGCCCATCAGGCGTCTCCGGCCCGGCGCAGCGCGTCGGTGAGCGAGGGGAAGGGGGCGAGCGAGAAGATCAGGTCCACGGGGACGTCGAAATAGGCGGCGATCTTCAGACCCAATTCGAGGCTGGGATTGTAGTCGCCGCGTTCGAGATAGCCGATCGTCTGCGGGTTGACGCCGACCGCCTCCGCCAGCTCGCGCCGCGACACGTTGCGGTCGTTCCGGAACAGGGCGATGCGGTTGTGCATGCGTGTATCCTGCATGATCTGTTGTGTTTACACAACGATTCGTTCTAGCTCCGCTAGGGGCGTCGGAGTGTCCGATATTTACCCACCGGAAACCGAGGCAGCTTAGTATGTGATTCGACGCCCAATCTGTGGGGGGATGGCCATGCTGAGCAGGAAAACGCTCTCCGCCGAGCATGACGAGCTGCGCGAGCTGGCCGCAGCGCTGCTGGCCTGTGTGGCAGCGCCACAGCCCGATTTGACGACATTAGGGAAGGCGCGGTGGCTGCTGACCCGCAAGCTGCTGGCGCATCTCGCGAAGGAGGATGCGTTGCTCTATCCGCGGCTGTGCGCGAGCCCCGATCCGCGGGTGGCGGCCGTCGCAACCCGCTTCGCTGCCGAGATGGGGTCGCTCGCCGACCGCTACCGCGCTTATGTCGCGGCCTGGCCGGCAGAGCGGATCGCGGACGACTGGATTGCCTTCGGGGCCGCCACGCGGCAGATCCTGCAGCTGCTGCTGCGTCGGATCGAGGGGGAAGAGACAATGCTCTACACGCTGATCGAGGAGACCCCGTCGCGGCGGACAGCGGCGTGACGGCGCCGACGATCCGCCCGGCAAGCCCCGACGACGTGGCGGGCGTCGTCGCGATGCTCGCGCCCGTGATCGCCTTGGGCGAAGCCTATGCCCTGCCGCGCGACATGACCTCTGCGGCCATCGCGGACCATTGGTTCGCGGCGGCGCATCAGGTGTTCGTGGCCGAGCGCGATGGCGTGCTGCTGGGCAGTTATTACATACAGGCCAATCAGGCGGGCGGCGGCGCGCATGTCGCCAATGCGGGCTATGTCACGGCCGAAGCGGCACGCGGGCAGGGCGTCGCGCGGGCGATGGCGGAACATTCGTTCGACGCGGCGCGGGCCGCGGGCTTTCGCGCGATGCAGTTCAATTTCGTGCTCGCCAGCAACACGGTCGCGGCGAACCTGTGGCAGGCGCTGGGCTTTGCGACCGTCGGGCGGGTGCCGGAGGCGTTCGACCATCCGCGGCTAGGCCCGGTCGATGCGTTGGTGATGCACCGCTTCCTGTAGCCCTAAAATGAGAAGAGGGTGCCGGGCGCCTCCCGGCGACCCGACACCCCCCAAACATGGTCAGCGGCCGGAGAGCTCCAGCCCGGGAGACCATGAGGCCTCTTCAACCCATGACGACATCGTTGATTGGGGGAGGATACCCCCCGGTGCCGCCGTATCGGGTGTTAGAAGCCAGTCCCCCGAACGAACTGAACCGACCCCACTGCTGAACCATGAGACATCGGATCACCTCCTTTCGCTTGTGATAGCCATGTGCCGGGGACCCCCGCCACACCGGCAATGTGCGCATCGCAGCGGCCACATGCAAGACTTGTAATGCAACGCGTTTTGCACGAGCATCGCGCCCCTTGGCCCCGGGCCTTTGGGCTAGCGCCGGCAATCCTCGGTCACGCGTTCGATCTCGGCCCAGGCGGGCAGGACCAACGTGCCGCTGCCGGGCTGCTCCACCACGAACCGTCCGCGGCTGAAGCCCATGGCGTCGAGCAGGCTGTCGTTGGGCGCGAGCGTGGTCGCGACATACGGCGGCGTGCCGCCGGTCGGGCGCATCGCCAGCGCGCGGGTGGTGCTGGTGGTGCGGATCGTCAGCGGCGCGAGCACGCTGCCGGCGCGCGACAGGAAGATCTGGCGGCCCGACAGGTCGCAGCGCAGCGTCACCAACGCGTCGCTGCCCGCCATACCGAACAGCGCCAGGCTGCCGCGTGCATCGCGGCGATAGGTCCAGGTGCCCGGCGTCAGCGGCCAGTCGCGCCAGTCGCTGCCGCGCGGCGCTGCGACTGGCGCAGGCTGCGGGCGAACCGGAGCGGGCGTCGGCGTGGCCGGCGGCGCGATCGGCTGGGGCACGCAGGCGCCAAGCGCGGCGAGCAGGGCGATGGCGAGACCGGGGGCAGGATTGAAGGCGAGACGGCGCATGGGCGGGGCTTATGGGCGAAGCGGCAGGCGCGCTCAAGGCGCGTGAACATGGAACCGGCGCGGCCACAAGGCGGTTCACCCGGCACGAAACAGGAGCTTTTCGATGTCCACCGACACGCAGACCGCCACCACCCAGCTGCTCGCGCAGGCCAATATCGCCCATTCGCTGAAGGTCGAAAGCCGCGACGGGGATCAGGTGGGCGCGGTCTATGCGCTGATGGTCCATAAGGGATCGGGTCGCACGACGCACGCGGTGCTGAGCCTCGGTGGGTTCCTGGGGATGGGCAAGAGCTTCTACCCGGTGCCGTTCGGCCTGTTGCAGTTCGATCCCGTCCGCGACCTGTACGTCATCACCATCGACCGCCGCATCCTGGAAGGCGGCCCGAGCTGGGCGAATAACGCGCCGGTCTTCGATCAGGCCTACGCTGATCGCGTCGCGAGCTACTACGGCGTCGGCAGCGAGAATCTTGCCGCGGGGTGAGCGGGATGTGGGCGATCAGCCCGCATCCACCCGGAAAATGTCGCCACCGGCATCGACGATGTAGAGGGTGCCGCTGGCATCGGCGCTGATCGCCGTGGGTTCGCTCAGCGTCCCCACGTCGGGCGCGAAATCGGCCCGCCTCCGCTCGATGGTGCTGGCGGTGATGAGCGTGCCGCCCAGCTTGGCCGCACTGGTCGCG
Source organism: Prunus mongolica (assembly GCA_030345395.1). Classification (NCBI taxonomy): domain Eukaryota; kingdom Viridiplantae; phylum Streptophyta; class Magnoliopsida; order Rosales; family Rosaceae; genus Prunus; species Prunus mongolica. Next base: position 133,842 of record JARJFA010000038.1, on the reverse strand, counting down.
AAAATGGCGCCGCTGCGATCGGCAAAGACATATTGGCCCGACAGACTGGCGATGGCGCCGCGATAGACGACCCCGCCGACGATGCCGGTGCCCATGCCGGGTCCTGTCCCGAAGCGATATTCCAGCGCGGGATCGACTAGGCCGGCCGGCGCGCCACTGCGGACGGTGACCGTACCTTCCTTATAGGGCCAGCCGAAATTGCTGCCGGCGGTAGGGTCGATCAGGTCGACCTCATGCCGGCTGTCGCCGCCGCGATCGGCGAGCAGCAGGCGGCCATCCAGCAACGTGGTGCCACGCGGATAGCGGAGGCCGCTGGCGATGCGGCGGGTGAGGAAATATTGCGGGCTGGCCCCGGCAAAGGGATCGGGGTTGCGCTCGACGACATACAGTTTGCCGAACGCCGACGTCGCGGACTGGCTGCCCAAGGCGGGATCGGTGGCGCCGATGGCATCGCTGGTGGCGATATAGAGCTTGCCGTCCGCAGCGAGCTGGGCGGTGCCCGTGGCGCTCGCGCCGGCGGGCATGGCCGCAAACAACACCGTCTCGGACGTCAATGCCGGCGAACCGAAAATTCCGGACCGCTGGCCGATCGCCGCTATCAACGCCCCGTTGCTCGCGGTGTACAGCACGACGAACTGCCCCGACTTCGCATAGTCCGCCATAGGCGCGATCGCGGCGAGGCCGCCTTCGCCGGCGGTCGAGACATTGACCGTCAGAAAGAGCGTCTTGGTGCCGCTGGTGGGATCGAACAGGAAGATGCGCCCGCCGCGTTCGGGCACGAAGACGCGTGTGTCGCCGGGAATGGAGACGAACCCGACCGGGCGGTCGAAGCCGGTGCCGATGCGGCGGACGACAACACCTTCGCGGTCGTTGGTCACCGTCACGCGTAGATCGAGCGTCGTCGTGGCCTGACCGTCGCTGGCGGAGATCTGGACGAGATAGACATTGTCCTCGTCGCTGTCGGTCGGCAAATCGTAATTCGGTGCGGCGGCAAAGCGCAGGCGATCGCCGTCCAGGACGAAGCGTGCGGCATCGCTGCCGCCGCTGATCGAATAGGTGATCGCATTGTTATAAGGATCGGTGGCTGCCGCCTGATAGAACGACCCGGCGAAATTTTCGGTGACGCTGGCAGTGGTCACCGAGGTGAACGTCGGCGGACGATTGGCGATCGGTGTCGTCCCGCCCCCGCCATTCCCGCCGCCGCATGCCGCCAATCCGAAGGCGACGCCGACCGTCGACAGTCGTAGAAGCGATTTCAAAGACTTCTTGCCGGCATTGCCGGCCAAACTACGATCCGTCACGCAAACACTCCCCCCTAAGTCTTTCGACTGTAAGGCGGAGCAGGCTGTCGTCCTAGAACAATTCGAAAAGAATTTTGGCCGAGGGCCGCGGGGGCGAGATTACCGCCCCCGTCGGCCTCCCATCCGCATCTTCTGTTCCTTGCCATATCTCGTTTTGCGCGTTCCCGGTTTGCCTTCGTTGCTGCGGCCCATGATCGGGGCCTTTTGCTCGTGTACCGGCAGCCCGAGTTCTTCGTTTTCGAGCTGGCGGATTTCGTCGCGGAGGCGGCCGGCGGTTTCGAATTCGAGGTCGGCGGCAGCCTTGCGCATCTGCTTTTCGAGGTCCTCGATATAGGCGCGCAGGTTGTGGCCGACCATGTGGGGGCGGTCTTCGTCGATGGGGACGGTGACCTGATCGCCCTGGCTGACGTGCGCGATGATGTCGCCGATGTTGCGGCGGATCGTCGTCGGCGTGATGCCGTGCTCGGCGTTATACGCTTTTTGCTTTTCGCGACGGCGCTGCGTCTCGTTCATCGCCCGCTCCATCGAGCCGGTGATGCGGTCGGCGTAGAGGATCACACGACCATCGACGTTGCGCGCGGCGCGGCCGATGGTCTGGATCAGCGAGGTTTCGGAGCGCAGGAAGCCTTCCTTGTCGGCATCGAGGATCGCGACCAGCCCGCATTCGGGAATATCGAGGCCTTCGCGCAGCAGGTTGATGCCGATGAGGACGTCGTAGACGCCGAGGCGCAGGTCGCGGATCAGCTCGATACGCTCCAGAGTCTCGACGTCGGAGTGCATGTAGCGGACCTTGATCCCCGCTTCGTGCATGTACTCGGTGAGGTCTTCGGACATGCGCTTGGTGAGCGTCGTCACGAGCGTGCGATAGCCCTTGGCGGTGGTCGCCTTGCACTCCTGGATCAGGTCCTGCACCTGTTCCTCGACCGGACGGATTTCGACGGGGGGGTCGATCAGGCCGGTCGGGCGGATGACCTGTTCGGCGAAGACGCCGCCGGTCTGTTCCATTTCCCAATTGCCGGGCGTCGCCGAGACGCTGACCGTCTGCGGACGCATCGCGTCCCATTCATTGAAGCGCAAGGGGCGGTTGTCGATGCACGAGGGCAGGCGGAAGCCATATTCGGCGAGCGTGATTTTCCGTCGATGGTCGCCGCGCGCCATCGCGCCGATCTGCGGCACGGTCTGGTGGCTTTCGTCGACGAATAGCACGGCGTTTTCGGGAAGATATTCGAACAGGGTGGGCGGCGGCTCGCCGGGCAGGCGACCGGTGAGGAAGCGGCTGTAATTCTCAATGCCGGCGCAGCTGCCGGTCGCGGCGATCATTTCGAGATCGAAGTTGGTGCGCTGTTCGAGGCGCTGCGCTTCGAGCAATTTCCCTTCCGCAATCAGCTCCTTCAGCCGTTCGGACAGCTCGTGCTTGATCGCCTCGCCCGCCTGCTTGAGCGTCGGGCCGGGGGTGACATAGTGGCTGTTGGCGTAGACGCGCACGCTGTTGAGCGAGGCGACCTTCTTTCCGGTCAGCGGGTCGAATTCGGTGATCTCTTCGATGTCATCGCCGAAGAAGCTGATCCGCCACGCACTGTCTTCATAGTGCGACGGGAAGATTTCGAGCGTGTCGCCCTTCACGCGGAAATTGCCGCGCTGGAAGGCGGCGTCGTTGCGCTTGTATTGCAACGCGACGAGCTTGCGCACGATCTCACGCTGGTCGACCGTCGTGCCCTTCTTGAGGTCAAAGATCATCGCCGAATAGGTTTCGACCGAACCGATACCGTAGAGGCACGAGACCGAGGCGACGATGATGACGTCGTCGCGTTCGAGCAGCGACCGCGTCGCCGAATGGCGCATGCGATCGATCGACTCGTTGGTCGAGGATTCCTTTTCGATATACGTGTCCGACCGCGGCACGTACGCCTCGGGCTGATAATAGTCATAATAGCTGACGAAATATTCGACGGCGTTTTCGGGGAAGAAGCTCTTGAATTCGCCGTAGAGCTGCGCCGCGAGGATCTTGTTGGGGGCGAGGATCAGCGCCGGTCGCTGCAATTCCTCGATCACCTTGGCCATGGTGAACGTCTTGCCCGAGCCGGTGACGCCGAGCAGCACCTGGTCCTTCTCACCCGCGCGCGCGGTCGCGGTCAACTCGGCGATCGCGGTCGGTTGGTCGCCGGACGGCTGATATTCGCTGACCAGCTTGAACGGGCGGCCGCCCTCCACCTTGTCGGGGCGCGCGGGGCGATGCGGGATGAAGCTCTGGCCGGTTTCCGGCTCGTCGAGGGTGGTGCGAATCTGGATGACCATATCGGGAACGGATATGGGGTGGGGGGCAAGGCTCGGCAATGTCCGGACGGGGTCCCGACAAGCTTTGCTTCGGTTGACCGTGGCGCGCGTGCTTCATATTGCGAACGCTTCTCGAACAACCCGAAGTCCTGCCCGCGATGACCGATACCCGCACGCCGAAGACGATCCCCGAAACCAAGGCGTTCGCCAACGTCAAGGTGCTGTGGGTACGCCACTGGAACGACCGGCTGTTCAGCTTCGCGGTCGAGCGCCCGGCGAGCTTCCGCTTCCGCTCGGGCGAGTTCGTGATGATCGGCCTGCCCGGTGACGGCGAGGGCGCCAAGCCGATCATGCGCGCCTATTCGATCGCCAGCCCGCATTATGCCGAGGAATTGGAGTTCCTGTCGATCAAGGTCGAGGACGGGCCGCTGACGTCGAAGCTGCAGCTGATCGAGGCGGGCGACGAAGTGTATATGGGGAAGAAGCCGACGGGGACGCTGGTCACCGACGCGCTGATCGGCGGCAAGCGATTGTTCTTCTTCTCGACCGGCACCGGCCTCGCGCCGTTCCTCAGCCTGGCGCGCGATCCCGACGTGTACAGCATGTTCGACCAAGTGATCCTGGTCCATTCGGTGCGGCAGGTCAGCGACCTGGCCTATCATGACGAATTGCAGGCGCGCCTCGCCGACGATCCGTTGGTGTCGGAGGAAGCGGCGACGCAGTTCCACTATATCCCGACGGTCACGCGCGAGCCGTTCCGCACGACGGGGCGCATCGGCGACCTGATCGAGAGCGCGGCGCTGTTCGGCGATCCGGTGCAGGGCACGAAGAAGCTCGATCCCGAAACCGACCGCATCATGCTGTGCGGGTCGATGGCGATGATCCGCGAGACGGCGGCGATGCTGGACGGCATCGGCTTCGAGGAAGGCTCGAACGCCAAGGCCGGGACGTATGTGATCGAGCGCGCGTTCGTCGACTGATCCCTGGCGCCCTGCCGGCCCGAGCCGGCGGGGCGCGCAGGCTGGCGGCTCAGCCGCCCTGGAGCAGCTTGCCGATCGTCATCGCCTGTTCGGCCCCGGTCTTCGGCACGATCTCGCCATGGCGGTCGGCGATCGCGTCCCAGGCGTCGGCGACGCCTTCGGGCGAGAGCGCCTCGCCGGTCAGCAGCGTACCGGGCGTCAGCGTGACATAGGAGGCCTGGAAGACGCCGGCGCCGGCGCCTAGGATGACGTTGCTCGGCGCGTTCTCGCTGATCAGATACAGCGCGCCGGCCGCGACCTTTTCGGGCGCGAAGGCTTCGAAGGCGGCGGCGGGGAACAGATCCTCGGTCATGCGCGTGCCGGCGGTCGGGGCAATGGTGTTGACGCGGATGTCGTTCTTCGCGCCCTCGATCCCCAACGTCTTGGCGAGGCCGGCGAGGCCCAATTTGGCGGCGCCATAGTTCGCCTGGCCGAAGTTGCCGAACAGTCCGCTGGACGATGAGGTCATCAGCACGCGGCCGTAATTCTGTTCGCGGAACGTCTCCCAGCACGCCTTGGTGGCGAAGGCCGAGCCGAGCAGGTGAACGCGGACCACGAATTCGAAATCGGCGGGCTCCATCTTCGCGAAGGTCTTGTCGCGCAGGACACCGGCATTGTTGATGAGGACGTGGACGCCGCCCCAAGCCTCTTTGGCGCGGGCGACCATCTCGACCATCTGGTCGTATTCGGCGACGTTGCCGCCATTCGACATCGCCTCGCCGCCAGCCGCGCGGATTTCCTCGACCACGGCGAGCGCCGCGTCGGAATGGCCCGTGCCGTCACGGGCGCCGCCGAGATCGTTGACGACGACCTTGGCGCCACGCTTGGCGAGTTCGAGGGCGTAATGGCGACCGAGGCCGCCGCCGGCTCCGGTGACGATGGCGACGCGATCATCGAAGCGGATCGGACTGGACATGGAAAAGGCGCTCCTTCCACGAGGGATGAAGCGCCTTCCATACCGGGCCTTCGAACGGGCGCAACACAGGATGTCGCGCCCGTCGATGGTCAGCCTTGTTTAGCGACGCGCGCGGCGCTTCGCCTTGTGCGGGGCCTGGCTCGCCTGCATGCAGCCGTCATACTGACCCTTCTTGCAGATCGGGTAGCTTTCCTTCGCCGGGGGCGGCGGGAAGGCCTGATCCGGGGTCGGCGCCTGACGGAAGACCGGGGGCAGCGTCGAACCCGGCGTACCGCCGGTCACGACCGGGCCGGTCGGCGCATAGCCGCCGGCGGGCGAACCGGTGGTCTCGGCGGGCGGCATGCTCGCCTGCGGTGCCGGGGCGGCGGGCGGCGGCGGCGGGGTCTGCGCGTCGGCGGGCGCCGCGGCGGGATCGGCCGGAGCCGGGGTCATCGTCTGGTCGGCGGGCGCGGGGGCCGGCGTGGTCTGCGCCATCACCGGCGCTGCGATCATCGCCGTGGCGGCGAGCAGAATGAGCTTCATCGCGGGAATCTCCTTTGAAACCTCATGCGCCGACTGGTGTCAGCACCGAGGCCCAACGTCCCATCGCAGACTTTTCTCCTTCGTTTCGCCGCCGATTCGATTCTTTGCGATTAAGTGCCTGAATCGAGAGAATAACCTGCAGAGCGCACGGTGCGGATCAGATCGGGCCGGTCGCCGATGTTGATCGCCTTGCGCAGGCGACGGATGTGGACGTCGACCGTCCGGCTCTCGATATCGCTGTCATGGCCCCATACCGCGTCGAGCAGGCGTTCGCGACTGAACACCCAGCCCGGATGCTCCAGGAAGTGCTTGAGCAGGCGGAATTCGGTGGGACCCAGCGGCACGACCTCGCCGCCGCGGCGGACCTTATGGCCGACCGTGTCCATCTCGATGTCGTCATAGGTCAGCGCTTCGCCGGCGAGCGCCGGGCGGACGCGGCGCAGCACCGCGCTGACGCGGGCCACGAGTTCGCGGGGCGAGAAGGGCTTGGTGACATAATCGTCGGCGCCGGTTTCCAGGCCGCGGATGCGATCCTCTTCCTCGCCGCGCGCGGTCAGCATGATGATCGGCACGTTCTGCGTTTCGGTCATGCGGCGCAGGCGGCGGCAGACCTCGATCCCCGACAGCCCTTCGACCATCCAGTCGAGCAGCACGATGTCGGGCGTCTTCTCCTTGGCGAGCAGCAACGCCTCCTCGCCATCGGGCGTATGCGCGACGTCGAAATCCTCACGCTTGAAGTGATAGATGAGCAATTCGGCGAGAGCGGCATCGTCCTCGACGAGCAGCATGGATGCGCGTGCCATCAGAATATGTCCTCATGCGTAGCGCCGTCGCGGTCGCGATCGGCCATCTGGGTTCCGGTTGCGGCGAAATAGACCATCTCGGCGACGTTGGTGGCGTGATCGCCGACGCGCTCCAGGTTCTTGGCGACGAACAGCAGGTGGGCGACCTGGCTGATCGTGCGCGGGTTCTCGACCATGTAGGTGACGAGCGTGCGGAAGATGCTGTCGTAGAAATCGTCGAGCGCGGCGTCGCTTTCGACGACGCGGATCGCGGCTTCGGGATCGCGCGCGGCAAAGGCATCGAGCGCGGCGCGGACCATGTCGCTCGCCATGCGCGCCATCGAGGGGAGCAGCGACAAAGGTTCGATGCGGTGGCTGCCGCCATCGGCATCGATCATCGGCACGCGCTTGGCGATATTCTTGGCGTAGTCGCCGATGCGTTCGACGACGGCGGCGATCTTGAGCGCCGCCACCACCTCGCGCAAATCGACCGCCATCGGCGCGCGCAGCGCGATGATGCGCACCGCGAGCCGCTCCACCTCCGCCTCGATCGCATCGATCGCCTTGTCGTCGGCGCGCACGCGCGCGGCGAGTTCGGGATCGGGGCGGGCGAGCGCCTGCATGGCGAGTGCGATGGCATCCTCGGCAAGCCCGCCCATCTGCGAGATCATGCCGCGCAGCTGGCCGATATCGGCGTCGAATGCCTTGACCGTGTGATCCACCATTAGCCGTACCGTCCGGTGATATAGTCGCGGGTCCGTTCCTCCCGCGGGTTGGTGAAGATGTCGCTAGTCGCGCCGCATTCGACCAACTGGCCGAGGTGGAAGAAGGCGGTGCGTTGCGAGACGCGCGCGGCCTGCTGCATGTTGTGCGTGACGATGACGATGGCGTAGCGACCGCGCAGTTCGTGGATCAGCTCCTCGATCCGCGCGGTGGCGATGGGATCGAGTGCGCTGCACGGTTCGTCCATCAGGATGACTTCGGGTTCCACCGCGATGGCGCGAGCGATGCACAGCCGCTGCTGCTGGCCGCCCGACAGCGCGGTGCCGCTGTCGGACAGGCGGTCCTTCACCTCGTCCCACAAACCGGCGCGCAGCAGTGATTCCTCGACCAGATCGTCCAGGTCGGCGCGTGCGGTCGCGAGGCCATGGATGCGCGGGCCATAAGCGACGTTTTCGTAGATCGATTTGGGGAAGGGGTTCGGCTTTTGGAACACCATGCCGACCCGCGCGCGCAGCTGCACGACGTCCATGTCGGGGGCGTAGATATCCTCGCCGTCGAGCAGAATCTGGCCCGTGACGCGCGCGCTCGCGACCGTGTCGTTCATGCGGTTGAGCGTGCGCAGGAAGGTCGACTTGCCGCAGCCCGACGGGCCGATAAAGGCGACGATATTGTCCGAATCGACGTCGATCGAGACGTGGTCGATCGCCTGCGTGTCGCCGTAGCGGACGCTGACGTCACGAGCGGAAATCTTGGGGGTCACCAGCGGGTCTCGAAGCGGTTGCGGAGGTAGATGGCGAGGCCGTTCATCGCGAGCAGGAAAACCAGCAACACGATGATCGCGGCGCTGGTCTTTTCGACGAAGCCGCGATCGACCTCATCCGACCAGAGGAAGATCTGCACGGGCAGGACGGTGGCGGGATCGGTCAGGCGCGAGGGCGGCGCGGCGATGAAGGCGCGCATGCCGATCATCAGCAGCGGTGCGGTTTCGCCCAGCGCGCGGGCCATGCCGATGATCGTGCCGGTCAGGATACCGGGCAGCGCGAGGGGGAGGACATGGTCGAACACCACCTGCACCGGCGAGGCACCGATCGCGAGCGCGGCGTCGCGGATCGACGGCGGCACCGCCTTGATCGCGTTGCGGCCGGCGATGACGATGACTGGCATCGTCATCAGCGCTAGCGTCAGCCCGCCGACCAGCGGCGCCGAGCGCGGCAGGTGGAAGGTGTTGAGGAAGACCGCGAGGCCGAGCAGCCCGAAGATGATCGAGGGCACGGCGGCAAGGTTGTTGATCGATACCTCGATCAGGTCGGTCCAGCGGTTCCGCGGCGCATATTCCTCGAGGTACAGCGCCGACAGCACGCCGATCGGGAAGGCGAGGCCGAGTGTCACCGCCATGGTGAGCAGCGATCCCTTGAGCGCCCCCCAGATGCCGACGCGCACCGGATCGGTCGCATCGGCGCCGGCGAGGAAGCGCATGTCCCACCCTTCGGACAGCACGCCGCGTGCCTGCAGCCGGGCGACGATCGCCTCGGCCCTGCGTGTGCCGTCATGCTTGGCGGCGACGTCGATCTCGGTCGAGGTGGGGAGGGCGAAGGTGGTCCGCGTGGCGAGCAGCGCGGGGTCGCGCTTGATCGCGTCGCGCACAGTGAGCCAGGCGGCGTCGGACAACAGCTCGGGCCCGCGCGGACCATAAGCGCGGACCGCCGCGGCATCGACCACCTGTTCGAGCCCCGCATCGGCGAGCGCGAGATTGGCGCCGCGGCCCTTCAGCTGCGCCGGTGCGATCGGCAGCCGTGCGGCGGCGAGGTCGATCGGCAGCGCGATGCGGGTTTGGCGGAAGCCGCTTGCCCCCTGCCAGATCATCGTCGCGAGCAGGAAGGCGAGGAACCCCGCCGACAGCCAGACCGCGGCAAGGCCGAGCCGGCGAAAGCGACGTTCTGCGGCATAGCGACGCTGCGTCCGCCGCTTCACCGCGGCGGGATCGCGGAGGGGGCGGGGATCAGTCATAGGCCTCCCGATACCGCTTCACGACGGTCAGCGCGACGACGTTGAGCGCCAGCGTGATGACGAACAGGGTGAGGCCGAGCGCGAAGGCGGCGAGCGTCTTGGCGCTGTCGAACTCCGCTTCGCCGGTCAGCAGGTCGACGATCTGCTTGGTGACGGTGGTGGTGCTGGCGAAGGGGTTGGCGGTGAGCGTCGCGACGCCGCTCGCCGCCATGACGACGATCATCGTTTCGCCGATCGCGCGGGAGACGGCGAGCAGGATGCCCCCGACGACGCCGGGGAGGGCCGCGGGCAGGATCACCTTGCGGATCGTTTCCGATTGCGTCGCGCCCATCGCCAGGCTGCCGTCGCGCATCGCGGCGGGGACGGCGGCGATCGAATCGTCAGCCATCGACGAGACGAAGGGAATGATCATGATCCCCATCACCACGCCCGCCGCCAGCGCGCTTTCGGACGAGGCGTTCGCGATGCCGAGCGCGAGGCCCAACTGGCGGATCGCGGGCGCGACGGTGAGCGCGGCAAAATAGCCGTAGACGACGGTGGGAACGCCCGCGAGCATCTCCAGTACCGGCTTCATCCAGCGGCGCGTCGCGGCATGCGCATATTGGGTGAGGTAGATCGCGCTCATCAGGCCGAAGGGCACGGCGACCGCCATCGCGATCACCGCGCCGATGAAGAACGTGCCCCAGAACAGCGGCACCGCGCCCAGGCTGGCGCCGGGATCGTCGGGCAGGATGACCTGCGGCGACCAATGCGTGCCGAACAGGAATTGGCCGATCGGCACGATGCCGAAGAAGCGCCCCGATTCGTACAGCAGCGACGCGACGATGCCGACCGTAGTGAGGATCGCGATGAGCGACGCGCACAGCAGCAGCAGCATGACGACGCGCTCCACCTGCGTGCGGGCGGCGAAATCGGGGCGGACGCGCGTGAAGGCGAAGGCGCCGCCGCCGATCGCGAGGCACAAGGCCAACGCGGTGGCGATCCAGTCGTAGCGCGCCTGCGCGGCGGCATAGGCGGGGGCGAGGCGGACCGAGAGCGCGTGGAACGGTACATGGCTGCGCCCGCTCGCCAGCGCGCGTGCTTCCGACAGGATCGAGGCACGCTCGAAGCCCGGCGGGGGCAGCGTCGCCGCGGCGGGCGTCGCGATCACCGCATCGGTGACGAGCGCGGGCGAGGTGAGACTCCACACCGCGAGAAACAGGAGCGGCGGCACCAGAGCGGCGAGCGCGACGAAATAGCCGTAATGGACGGGCAGAGCGGTGAAGCGCGCGACCCCCGGCTTGCGGAACGTCGCCGCCCGCATCCGCGCGGCGAGCCAGCCGATCAGCGCGAGGCCGAACACGACGATGACGAGCGCGAGGCCGCTCATGCTGCGGCTCGCGTGGGGCGTATGGCGGCGGCCCCATACGCATCGTCACCCCGGACGTGGTCCGGGGTCCACTCTGCGGCGAGGGGGCGGGCTAGAGGCTCAAGCGCTGCCCCCGCGGCCCGGTGGACCCCGGACCAGGTCCGGGGTGACGGGGTGAGGTTGGCAACCGTCACGACGGCAGGTCCGCGGGGTTCAGCGGCGTCTCGTTCGCGATCACCGCCGCCGACGCCGCACGCACCGCAGCGGGCGCGGCGATCAGGCCGCGGCGGACCAGCGGCCCGCCCGGTCCCCATGCTGCGGCATACAGGCGCAGGAAGGTGTCGAGGCCGGGGATGGCGCGCAGATGCCCCCTCTTGACGTAGAGGTATAGCGGGCGCGACCCCGGATAGCGTCCGTCGGCGATCGCCGCATAGGTCGGCAGCACGCCGTCGATCGCGACGCCGTTCACCGTATCGGCATTGTGTTCGAGATAGCTGTAACCGAACACGCCGATCGCATCGGGGTTGGCGCTGAGTTTCTGGACGATCAGATTGTCGTTCTCACCCGCGTCGACATAGGCGCCGTCCTCGCGCACCCGCGTGCAGAGTGCGCGATGCGCGTCGGGCTTGGTCCGTGCCAGCAGGCGCGCGCGCGGATCGATCGCGTCGCAGCCACGCGTCAGGATCAGTTCGGCGAGCGCATCGCGCGTGCCGCTGGTCGCGGGCGGGCCATAGACCTGGATCGGCGTCGCGGGCAGCGCCGGGTTCACGTCGCGCCACGTCTTCGCGCGATTGGGCTTGCCGAAGGGCGTCGCTGCGAGCGCGCGATACAAATCGGCGGGGGTCAGGCGCATGCCGGGCCCGTTCTTCGCCTCGGCAAAGGCGATGCCGTCGATGCCGATCTGGATTTCGAGCACCGGCCCGACGCCGTGCGCCTCGCAGGCGGCATATTCGTTGCGCTTCATCCGGCGCGAGGCATCCTCGATATCCGGGTGTCCCGCCCCGATGCCGGCACAGAACAGCTTCATGCCGGCGCCTGTGCCGGTCGATTCGATCACCGGCGATCGTGCGTCGGGATTGTCCGCGACGAACGCCTCGGCCACCGCGGTGGTGAAGGGATAGACGGTGGACGAGCCGACGACGGCGATCTGATCGCGCGCGCCGCTGCCGCCGCCATTGGCCTGATCCTTGCACCCTGCAAGGCAGAGCGCCAGCGTCAGCAGAGAGCCGGCCAGCAAGCGGCCGGAAGGAAGACAGCGCATCGGATCCCCGCGGGCGACTCGCGCGTCGCCCAACCCGCCTCTGTGACGGTTTTGTTGCCTTTTGATGACATGGGTGGCGGGTGCCTCATTTGCTTCGTCACCCCGGACGTGTTCCGGGGTCCACCGGGCCACGGGGGGCAGCGTGCGAGCCTCTTGCCGTCCCCCTCGCCGCGGAGTGGACCCCGGAACGAGTCCGGGGTGACGGGGGTGTGGGGGATAGCTCGCGAGACTCGCTATCGACGTGTCGTGTCAGGCCTTCGCCGCCGCCGGCACCGCTGCCGCCGTCTCCGCCTCCGCTGCCGGCAGCGCGATCGTCACCGTGGTGCCGATGCCGACGCGGCTCGCGATATCCAGCCGGCCGCGGTGGCGTTCGACGATATGCTTGACGATCGCGAGGCCCAGCCCCGTGCCGCCGACGCTGCGGCTGCGGCCGGCATCGACGCGGTAGAAGCGTTCGGTGAGGCGCGGAATGTGCTGTGGCGCGATGCCCTCGCCTTCGTCGCGGACGACGAGCTGGACCAGTTTCGAGCGGTTGAGACTCAACGACACGCGCACCGGCGTGTTCGCTCGGCCGTATTTCATCGCATTGCCGATGACGTTGTGGAACAGCTGCGACAGCTGCGCTTCGTCGCCGGTGACCGCGGGCAGGCCGGGATCGATCGTGACCGACACGTCGCTGGCGCGCGGGCTGCGCGCGGCGGCGATCTCCGCGGCGACGTCCTCTAGCAATTCGCCGAGGTCTAGTCGTTCGCCGGGCAGGCGGTACTTCTCCGCCTCGATGCGGGACAGCGAAATGAGGTCTTCGACCAGCCGCTGCATGCGCCGGGCTTCGTCGAACATCACCTTCAGGAAACGCGCGCGCAGGGCGGGGTCTTCGCCAGCCTCTTCGTTCAGCGTTTCGATGAAGCCGAGGATCGAGGCGAGCGGGGTGCGCAATTCATGGCTGGCGTTGGCGACGAAATCGACGCGCATCTTTTCGGCGGCGTAATTGCCGCTCTGGTCGACGAGATGGACGATGCGCATGCCGTCGGTGGTTTCGCCGGTGCGCATCTCCCAACGCTGGTCGGGCGCGCCGACCCCGACCAGTTCGACCGGGCGGCCGGGCAGCGTGCCGGTCGGGCCCAGGCGGTCGGCGGCGGCGGGATGGCGGATGGCGACGCGCACGTCCTCGCCGACGATATGCTTGCCCAGCACCGATCGCGCCGACGCGTTGGCGCAGGTGACGATGCCGCGGCGGACGAGCAGCACGGGTTCGGCGATGACGTCGAGCACCTCGCCCAGCAGCGTATCCGCGTCGGGGCCCCGTGCGCGGGCGGCCGCTTGTCCCTGATCGCCGCGGCCCATGGCGGCGAGCGCGGCGGCCATGGCGCCGACCACCGTCACCGCCGCGCCGTCGATGCTGCCGCCGACCGCATAGACGCCCACGCCTGTGCCGAGCGCGATGACGAGCGCGCCGCTGAGCCGCCGGGCGAATCGGGTTAGCATGGCGCCCTCGCTAGCCGAGGATGACCGCTTGCGGGAGGGGGCGCGCGACGCAATTTGCGGGCCGCACGGCGCCGGCGCCGCGGTCGGCCGTCCCGCCACGGTACGCGCGCCATACTTGCCAGTGGCTTACGAATATGAAAGGCACGCTTGCGATAACAGGGGTGTCATGAGCGACGAAACGCCGATCGACGGTGCGGACCAGACCGCCGGACAGCCTGATGCTGCGCCGGTGACGGAGGGCGTGTCGACGCGTCGCCGGGTGCTGATGCTGGGCGCGGTCACCGCGGGTGCTGTCGTCTCCATCCGTCCGGCGCTGGCACAGAGCGCGGCGTCGGTGATGACCTGCGAGATCCCGGTGCCCGACCTGGGCCGGGCGGGCCAGTATATCGACCAATATGGCAATGTCGTGCCGGCGGGCACCAAGGGCGCCTTCGCGCCGCCGGGTCGCCCTTTCAAGGGCGACGAGGTGAAGCGCGCGCTCGCCGGCGGGCAGCTGCCGGGCACGACCTACGACAGCAGCCGCGCCTATATGGCCTATATCCGGCGGCTGCAGCGCGGGCAGGGCGGCTTTACCTGTTTCGCCTCGTTGCAGATGCCGCGCTGACCCGATGCGCTATCGCGCCGCGGCGCCCGACACGCTGCTGAGGCGCGAGCTGGATATGCTGGTCGCGGTCTTCCATCGATCGTCGGGGATCACGCATCTGCTTGCCAGCCCCGCGCCCGAAATTCTGGAGACATTGGCTGCGGGACCGCTCGATCGGGACGAGCTGCTCGCCCGGCTCGGCGAGGCGTTCGAGCTGGGCGACGGCGGTGCCGATGCACTGGCGGCGCGGCTCGACGAGCTGGTCGTGGCCGGGTTGGTCGAAGCGGAGCCGATCGGGGCGGCATGAGGCACGTCTTCTGCGTTCGGATCGGACCGATCGGCTTTCGGATCGGCAGCGACTGGCGTGCGCCGATCGTGGCGCTGGAAGAGCTGTATCGTTATTATCCCTCGCCGAACCTGCCCGACTTCACCGTCAGGCTGGAGGCGACGCGGCCGTGGCGGCGCTGGGTGCGGCCATCGGTGCGGATCGGCGGCGACTATATGCTGCCCGAAGCCGCGCCGCTGCCGCTGGCGCAGGGGCTGCTCGCTGCCGAGATGGCGATGAACCTGCAATTGGCGCTGGGATGCCGGCGCTATCTGCTGATCCATGCCTCGTGCGTCGAACGCGATGGGCGGGCGCTGCTGATGACAGGCGAATCCGGGGCGGGCAAATCGACGCTGGCAACGTTGCTCGCGGCGCGCGGCTGGCGCTTCATGGGGGATGAGTTCGCGCTGATCGATCCCGAGACGGGCCTGGTCCACGCCTTTCCGAGGCTCATCAGCCTGAAGAACGACGGGATCGCCGCGGCGATGGCGGCCTGGCCGAGCGCGCGCATGGGGCCACTGCTCGCCGGGACGCCCAAGGGTGACATCCGCCACATGGTGCCCGATGCGCTAAGCGTCGGCGCGATGGACGAGCCGGCGCGGCCCGCCCTGCTGCTGTTCCCGCGGCACGGCTTTGCGGCGGAGACGCGTGCGGTCGCCGTATCTGAGGCGTTCGTGCGGCTGACGCAGGCGTCGACCAATTACGTCATGCTGGGCGAGGCCGGATTCGACGCACTGACCCGCCTGGTGTGCGACACGCCGGCGATGGCGATCGACTATCCCGACGGCGCGGCGGCGGTCGAGCAGGTGGAGGCGCTGTGGCGGACGCTCTGATCCTGGCCCGTGCGCTCGCCGATCCGACCAGTCTGGCGCTCGACACCGATTGGGCGGGTCTCGTCACCATGGCGCGCGCCGAACAGTTGCTGGGCACACTCGCCTGGCGGCTGCACGGCCTGCCGCTGCCCGAGGACGTCGCGCTGCTGCTGAGCGATGCGCGCGCGGCGGCCGAGAACGGGCGCCGCACGGCCTTGTGGGAGGCGGAGATGGCGCGGCGGGCGCTGGCGCCGCTCGGCGTGCCGGTCGTGCTGCTGAAGGGGACCGCTTTCGTCGCGGCGGGACTGGCGGCGGGGCAGGGGCGGTCGATCGGCGACCTCGATATCCTGGTGCCGCGCGAAGCGCTGGATGCCGTCGAGGCGGCGCTGATCGCGGCGGGCTGGGAATGGGTGAAGCCCGATCCGTATGACGACGCTTATTACCGGCGCTGGATGCATGAATTGCCGCCGCTGATCCATGCGGAGCGCGACCGGATGATCGACGTGCATCATACGATTCTGCCGCTGACCGCGCGGGTGCGGCCAGACGCGGCGGCGCTGATCGCGGATGCGGTGCCGCTGGGCAACGGGCTGTTGGTATTGTCGCCCGCGGCGATGATCGTCCATGCGGCGGCGCATCTGCTCGCCGACGGCGATCTGGCGGGGGGCCTGCGCAACCTGTGGGACATCCACTGCCTCTATGGCGAGGCGGCGGAGGACGATCCCGCTTTCGGCCTGTCGCTGGTCGAAGAGGCCGGGCGCCATGGCTTGTACGAGGCGGTGGTGCGCGCGTTGCGGCTGTCGCAGCAGCTGTTCGGGACGCAGGTGCGGGGGTACGAAAGTTCGGGCCGTATCCGCCTGACGCCGCGGTCGAGCGACGGGCTGTTCCGCCGCCGCCTGCTGGCGCGGGACGACTGGGGGCGGGCGACGCGGCCGGTGACGCGGCTGGCGTTCTACGTGCGCTCGCACGGGCTGCGCATGCCGCCGGCGATGCTGGCGCGGCATCTGTGGATCAAGTGGCGTAGGGGCAAAGCCTAGCTCCACCCGCTCCGTCACCCCGGACTTGGTCCGGGGTCCACCGGGCCGCGGGGGCAGCATACGAGCCTCAAGCCGTTCCCCTGGCCGCAGAGTGGACCCCGGACCAAGTCCGGGGTGACGGGGTGGGTGGGGTTAGCGCGCTGCCAGCCGCTCGAGCGTCGGGATCAGTTCGTCGAAGCCGTCGATGATCGCGTCCGCCCCCAATTCCTCGACTGGCTGCATCAGGAACCCGAACGAGCATGCCACCGTCGGCAGGCCCGCCGCATGGCCCGCCTGCACGTCGAAGATCGAATCGCCGACGAACGCCGCGGTGCCGCCGCCGCAGCGGGCGAGCATTTCGTAGATCGGCTTGGGGCTGGGCTTGCCGTTGCCCGGCCCCATCGTGTCGCCGCCGATGATGCACGCGAAGCGCCGCGTCAGGTCCAATGCGTCGATCACCTTGCGGGCGAGCGATTCCAGTTTGTTGGTGACGACGGCGATCCGCACGCCGCGCGCCGCCAATGTGTCGAGCGTCTCGAGCGTGCCGGGATAGGGGCGGGTCAGGACCGCGATGTTCGCTTCATAATGGTCGAGCAGCCGCCGGTGCAGCACGTCGAGCGTCGCATCGTCGCACTCGCCGGTCGCGGCGAGCCCCTGCGCCAGCATGTGCCGCGCGCCGCCGCCGATCATCGGCTTCACCTGTTCGACGGTCAGCAGCGGCCGGTCGATCGAGGCGAGCGCATGGTTCACCGCCGCCGCCAGGTCGCCGCTCGTATCGAGCAACGTGCCGTCCAGGTCGAAGCCGACAATGTCGAAAAACGGATCGGGCGATGAATTTAGCGTCATATGCCGCGCCGGTGACGTCTCCCTATGGAAATGGCAAGTCTTCCGTGGCAGGCGACGTCGCCATGACCAGTCCTCTCGCCGTCATCATCCTTGCCGCGGGCAAGGGTACGCGCATGAAGTCCGATCTGCACAAGGTGCTGCACCCGATCGCCGGGCGGCCGATGCTGATCCATCTGATCGACAGTCTGAACCAGGCCGGGGCGACGCGCCGCGTCGTTGTGGTCGGCGCGAGCGGCGAGCAGGTCGAAGCGGCGGTCGCCGCCACGGGTGTCGAGATCGCGTGGCAGCGCGAGCAGCTGGGCACCGCGCATGCCGCGTTGCAGGCGAAGGACGCTCTCAGCGATTTCGACGGGGTCGCGATCGTCTGCTTCGGCGACACGCCTTTGCTCGCGACCGAGACGGTGGCGCGACTTGCGGCGCGGCTGGAGGCGGAGGATGCGCCGACGGTCGCGGTGCTCGGCTTCCGCCCCGCCGATGCGCGCGCCTATGGCCGGATCATTGCGGATGCGGACGGCACGATCGCCAAGATGGTCGAGTTCAAGGACGCGTCGCCCGAGGAGCGCGCGGTCGACCTGTGCAATTCGGGCGTCACCGCGGTGCGCACGCGCGACCTGTGGCGGCTGCTGGAGGCGGTCGGCAACGACAATGCGGCGGGGGAATATTACCTCCCCGATATCGTCACGCTCGCCGTTGCCGAAGGCGGTCGCGCGGTGGTGATCGAAACGGGCGAGGACGAGGTGGCGGGCGTCAACAGCCGCGCCGAACTCGCCGCGGTCGAGGCAGGCTGGCAGGCGGCGCGCCGCGATCAGGCGATGGCCGACGGCGCGACGCTGATCGCGCCGGAGACGGTGTGGTTCAGCCACGACACGCAGATCGGCCGCGACGTCGTGATCGAGCCCAACGTCGTCTTCGGTCCCGGCGTCTCCATCGCTGATGGCGCGACGATCCGCGCCTTCAGCCATCTGGAGGGCGCAAAGGTCGGCGCCAAGGCCGATGTCGGCCCCTATGCCCGCCTTCGTCCCGGCGCGGACCTGGCCGAAAAGGCAAAGGTCGGCAATTTCGTCGAGGTGAAGAAGGCGACGATCGGCAAGGGCGCCAAGGTCAACCATCTGTCCTACATCGGCGATGCCGAGGTGGGGGCGAACGCCAATATCGGCGCGGGCACGATCACCTGCAATTACGACGGCTTCTTCAAGTATAAGACCAGCATCGGCGCGGATGCTTTCATCGGATCGAACTCGGCGCTGGTCGCGCCGGTGTCGGTCGGTGACGGCGCGATCGTCGCGGCGGGATCGGTGCTGACCAAGGACGTCGAAGCCGGCGCGCTCGCGCTCGTCCGGCCGCCGCAGGTTGCCAAACCCGGCTGGGCCACCAAATTCCGCGCGATGATGCGCGCCAAGAAGGAAGCGAAGTAACATGTGCGGAATCGTTGGAATCGTCGGGGCCGAGGCCGTTGCCGACCGTCTGCTCGACGGATTGAAGCGGCTGGAATATCGCGGCTACGATTCGGCGGGCATCGCCACCGACCATGACGGGCAGATCGAGCGGCGCCGCGCCAGCGGCAAGCTGGTCAACCTTGCGAAGGAACTCGCCGCCGCGCCGTTGCCCGGCACGACCGGCATCGCGCACACCCGCTGGGCGACGCACGGCGGCCCGACCACCAACAACGCCCACCCGCATGCGACCGACGAGGTCGCGGTGGTCCACAACGGCATCATCGAGAACTTCAAGGCACTCCGCGACGAACTGATCGCACGCGGCCGCGTGTTCACCAGCGAGACCGACACCGAAGTCGTCGCGCATCTGGTGAGCGAGAAGGTGGAAGCCGGCCTCGATCCCGTCGGCGCGGTGCGCGAGGTGCTGCCGCGCCTGCACGGCGCGTTCGCGCTTGCCATCCTGTTCCGCAAGCACCCCGACATGCTGATCGGCGCGCGCCTCGGCTCGCCGCTGGTCGTCGGCTATGGCGAGGGCGAGACCTATCTCGGCTCGGACGCGCTGGCGCTCGCGCCGCTGACGCAGCGCATCGCCTATCTGGACGAGGGCGACTGGGTCGTCTGCACGACCGAGGGCGCGCAGGTCTATGACCGCGAGAACCATCCCGTCGAGCGGCCGATCACCATCTCGGGCGTCACCGGCGAGCTGATCAGCAAGGGCAATCACCGCCATTACATGCTGAAGGAGATCTACGAACAGCCGATCGTCGTCGCGCAGACGCTGCGGTCGTACCTGCAGCGGATGGAGGATCGCGTGACGCTGCCGATCCCCGAATTCGACCTGGCGGGCATCAAGCGCGTGACGATCGTCGCGTGCGGCACCAGCTTCTACGCCGGTATGGTCGCCAAATACTGGTTCGAACAGTTCGCGCGCGTGCCGGTCGATTTGGATGTCGCGTCCGAGTTCCGTTACCGCGCGCCGGTGATGGAGCCGGGCGGCCTGATGATCGTCATCAGCCAGTCGGGCGAGACGGCGGACACGCTCGCCGCGCTGCGCCACGCCAAATCGGAAGGGCAGACGATCGCCGCGGTGGTCAACGTGCCGACCAGCAGCATGGCGCGCGAGGCGGACCTGCTGCTGCCGACGCACGCCGGGCCGGAGATCGGCGTCGCATCGACCAAGGCCTTCACCTGCCAGCTCGCGGTGCTCGCCGCGCTTGCCGCGAACCTCGCCCGGGCCAAGGGCAAGTTCAAGGACGGCGAGGAACGCGAGATCGTCAAGCATCTCGCCGAGACGCCGGCGGCGCTCAACGCCGCGCTCGCCTATGACGAATCGATCCAGGAAATGGCGGGTGTCGTCGCCGCGGCGCGCGACGTGCTGTATCTGGGGCGCGGCACCGACTATCCGCTGGCGCTGGAAGGCGCGCTGAAGCTGAAGGAGATCAGCTACATCCACGCCGAGGGCTATGCCGCGGGCGAGATGAAGCACGGCCCCATCGCGCTGATCGACGAAAACGTCCCCGTCATCGTCATCGCGCCATCGGGTCCTTTGTTCGAAAAGACCGTCAGCAACATGCAGGAGGTGCAGGCGCGCGGCGGCAAGGTCGTGCTGATCAGCGACTATGACGGCATCCAGGCAGCGGGCGAGAATTGCGTCGCGACGATCACGATGCCCAAGGTCCATCCGCTGATCGCTCCGCTGGTCTATGCGGTGCCGGTGCAATTGCTCGCCTATCACGTCGCGGTGGCGAAAGGCACCGACGTCGACCAGCCGCGCAACCTCGCCAAATCGGTGACGGTGGAATAAGCGCGGGCCCCGCGCGACCGTTGCGCTGCTTTCATGGGATGGGATGACAGAATGGACCGTGTGCCCCCGTTGGTTGCCGGCATCGAATTGGGGGGCACGAAGATCGTCTGCATCCTCGCGCGCGGACCGGACGATATTCAGGACCGCGTGCAGATCCCGACGACCCGGCCCGACGAGGCGCTGGCGGCGGTCGAGGCTGTGCTGGACGGTTGGGGCGGGTTCGAGGCGCTGGGCATCGCGAGCTTCGGCCCGATCTCGATCGACCGGCATGCCCCCGATTACGGTCACGTCACCTCGACCCCCAAGCCGCATTGGGCGGGCACCGACGTCGCGGGCCGGTTGTCCGCGCGCTATCAGGTGCCGACCGGCTTCCACACCGACGTGGTCGGCGCGGCGCTGGCCGAGGCGCGCTGGGGCGCGGCGAAGGGGCTGCCCGATATCGCCTATGTCACCGTCGGCACGGGCATCGGCGTCGGCCTGATCGCGGGCGGCAAGCCGGTCGACGGCCTGACGCATAGCGAATTCGGCCATATCCGGCCGCAGCGCATGCCGGGCGACGACTGGATGGGCATCTGCCCGTTCCACGGCAGCTGTCTGGAGGGCCTCGCCGCCGGCCCCGCGATCGGTGCACGCGCCGGCTGCAAGGGGGAAGACATTCCCGCGGACCATCCGGTGTGGGAACCCGTCGCGCATGTGCTGGGCCAATTGTGCCATACACTGGTGCTGACCGGCGTGCCGCGGCGGATCGTGATGGGCGGCGGCGTGATGGTCGGTAACGACCATCTGTTCCCGCGCGTCCGCGACGCGATGGTGCAAAGCCTCGCGGGCTATATCGCACTGCCCGAGATCGCCGAACCCGCGTTCATCGTGCCGCCCGCGCTGGGGGGCAATGCCGGGCCGCTCGGCGCGATCGTGCTCGGTGAGCAGGCGCTGGCCGAACGCATGGGCACGGGCGCGTCGGCGGGGGCGTTTACGACGCCTTAACCGCATCTGCTTACTCCCTCGTCAACCAAAAGAGGGAAGTTGCCGCAGATGACCGCCGCCGTTTCGAAGCGCCTGCTGATCGTCGATGACGAGCCGGCCATGCACGACAGCTATGCCCGCTGCTTCGCGGTGCAGCGCGGTGCGGCGGAAAATGCGCTCGACGCGATGGCGGCGGAGCGTTCGGCGACGACACGCCGGCGGCGGATACGGCGGCGGATGACAGCTTCGACCTGACGCATTGCCATCAGGGCCTCGACGCGGTCGCGGCGGTGGAGGCGGCGCTGGCGGCGGGGACGCCCTATGCGGTCGCGTTCATCGACGTGCGCATGCCGCCGGGCATCGACGGCCGCGAAACCGCGCGTCGCATCCGCGCGCTCGATCCCGAGATCAACCTGTGCATCGTCACCGGCTTTTCCGACTTTTCGCCGATCGAGATCAGCAAGGTCGCAGGGCCGGCGGACAAGATCTTCTACATCGCCAAGCCGTTCGAAGTGGCGGAGATCGTCCAGACCGCGACCGCGCTGGCGCATCGCTGGCAGGTCGATCGCGAACTCACCGCCGCGCGGGAGCAGCTCGCGGCTCAGATCGTCCAGCTCGAAGAGCAGAGCGCCGAACTCGCCGCGAACGAAAGCCGCGCCATCCACATGGCGACGCACGATTCGCTGACCGATGCGCCCAACCGGCTCGCCTTCTTGCGCGCGCTGGGTGATCGTGCCAAGCGGCCGGGCCTGTTCGCGACCGCGATGTTCGATCTCGACCGGTTCAAGATCGTCAACGACACGTTGGGCCACTTGGCCGGCGACGCGCTGATCCGCGAAGTGTGCAGCATCCTCCATGCGCAGGCGCCCGAGGGGGCGATCGTCGCGCGTCTGGGCGGCGACGAATTCGGCGTGCTGTTCGATGCGCCGGGCGACGAGGCGGCGGTCATGGCCTGCGACCGCATCGTCGCGGCCTGCGCCGGCACGCATCAGGTATTCGGCAATTCCGTGCAGAGCGGTGCGTCCGCCGGCCTCGTCGTCGTCGAGGGGGCGGGGGTGTGCGATCCCATCGACGCGCTGCGCCGCGCCGACCTGGCGCTCAACGACGCCAAGCGCGCCGGTCGTGGCGTGACCCGCCTGTTCGACGAGAGCATGGACGAGGGCATCCGCTTCCGCCGCCGGATCGAACATGGCCTGGGCCAGGCGATCGCGCGCGACGAGCTGAGCCTCGTCTATCAGCCGATCGTCGCGCGCAACCAGTTGGAGGTGACGGGCTTCGAGGCGCTGGTCCGCTGGAACACGCAGGAATATGGCCCGATCAGCCCGGCGACCTTCATCCCGATCGCCGAGGAATCAAACGTCATCCACGAATTGGGCGACTGGATCCTCGATACCGCGCTCGCCATGGTGACGCGTTTTCCCGGCCAATATGTCTCGGTCAACTTCAGCCCCCGCCAGTTCCGCCGCCACAATTTCGTCGGCCACATCATGGAGGCGGTGCAGCGCGCCGGCGTGACGCCGAACCGCGTGCAGATCGAGATTACCGAAACCGCCATTTTCGACGACGCCGAACGCGCTGCCGAAACGCTCTACAAGCTGCGTCAGATGGGATTCCGCATCGCTCTGGACGATTTCGGCACCGGCTATTCCTCGCTCTACAACATCCGCAAGTTCGCGCTCGACAGCCTGAAGATCGATCGCAGCTTCATCGACGGTATGGGCCGCGAGCGCGAGAGTGCCGCGATCGTCCATTCGATCATCCACCTGGGCCGCGCGCTGGGGCTGGAGGTGATCGCCGAGGGCGTCGAGACGGAGGCGCAGGTGCAGGCGCTGCGCCTCGCGGGGGCGAGCCATCTGCAGGGCTATTTCTTCTCGCGGCCGGTCGCGCCCGATGCGGCGCTGGCGCTGGCTGAGCAGCGGTTCCTCAACCAGGACCTGGTCGAAGCCGGAGCCGCCACGGGCACGCACGGATGATCCCCGCGCTACGGACCCGGTGGTCCTTCGGGCGCCGGCGGCCGATCGGTCCTGCCTCGCTCGGTGCCAAGCTGGTGCTGATCCTGACCGCGGTCGGCGTCGCCGGTGCGCTGGGGATCACACTGCTGCTCGCCAGCGTCATCACGCCGAGCTTTTCGGCGCTGGAGGCCAAGGCGATCGCCGGCCATGTCGAACGGACGCAGGCGGCGCTGGGCGAATATGCCGCCAAGGTCGAAAACGCCGTGCGCGACTATGGCGACTGGACGCAGAGCTACGATTATATGGCGACGCCGCCGGGATCGCCCGCGGCGGCGACGTTCGAACGCGACAGCTTCTCGCCGCTGGCGATGACCAACCTCGGCGTGCAGGGCATGGCCTATGTGACGCCGCAGGGGACGCTGCGTATCGCACGCTGGCTCGACCCTGCGAGCGGACGCGAACGGGCGCGGTTGCGCACAGCGCTGGTGCAGCTGGCGACGCATGCCGATCTGGCCAGGGTGATCGGCCGCAACAACTCCGGGCATTTCTATGCGCGGCTGGGGCCGGTGGTCGCGGCGATCGGCGTGGCGCAGGTGCGGCGATCCGATGGCACGGGAAGCCCGCGCGGCTATGTGCTGATGGCGCGGCAGGTGACGTCGCGTCAGCTGTCCGACCTGATCCGCCTCGATGCGCGCATCGACCGGTCCGGGCTGGGTGATGCGCCGATGGTCACGCCGGGCAAGCGCACGATGGCGATCGCCGTGCCAATCGCGGGTGTCGATGGCCATGCCGTCGCCGCGGCACGATTCCATGTCGTGCGCGACGTGTCGCTGCTGGGGCGGCGGATGCTGCTGCTCGCCATTGCCGGGTCGACGCTGCTGCTGCTGATCGTGCTGCTCGTCCTGCGCCGCGTCATTGCGCGGCTGGTGCTGGCGCCGCTGCTACGCGTCGAGCGGCATATGCAGCGGGTGCGCGCGTCGGGATCGATGGCGCTGTTCCAGGATGACGGGCGCCGCGATGAATTCGGTTCGCTGGGCCGCAGCCTCAACGCGATGCTGTCGCAGCTGAAGGACCTGCGCGAGCAGATCGAGGTGCAGAGCTTTGCGCTCGGCCGCAGCGAGAGCGCGGTCGCGGTGATGCACAATGTGCGGAACGCGCTCAATCCGATCAGCACGATCCTGAGCCAGGGCATCGCGCAGGCGCCGCCGATTGATCGCGCGACACTGGAACGGGCGATCGCAGAACTCGCGCGCGACGATCTGCCGGCCGAGCGCCGCGCCAAGCTCGCCGCCTTCGTCCAGGCCGCGTTCGCCGCCAAGATGGCGAGCCGCGAGGCGATGCGCCGCGAGCTGGAGGTGGGGCGCGAGGCGATGGCGCATGTGCTGGAGATCATCGGCCAGCAGCAGAAGCAGGCGCACGAGCGCCCCAGCCTGGAACGCTGCGACCTCAGCGAGATCGTCGCGCGCAACGCGGCCATCGCACGCTATTCGGACAGCGCCTCGATCGCGTTCAGCTTCCCGGCGGAGTCGCATCTGGCCTTGGCGAACCGCGTGATCCTGAGCCAGGTGATCGGCAACCTGCTGGGCAATGCGGCCGAATCGATCGCAGCGACCGGGCGGCAGAGCGGGTCGATCGGCGTGACGATCGACGAGGAGGGCGATCAGGTCGTCGTACGCATTCGCGACGATGGCGAGGGCTTCGACGCGGCGACGGGTGCGACCTTGTTCCAGCGCGGCTTTTCGACGCGTGCGCACAAATCGGGCGGGCTGGGCCTGCACTGGTGCGCCAATTCGATGACCGCGATGGAGGGCAGCCTGCGCCTCGAGAGCGACGGCAAGGGCCTGGGCGCGACGGCGGTGCTGACGCTGCGCGCGGCGGAACGGGACGAGATCGCGCAGGCGGCGTGATCGCGTCCCGTGCTAACCAGCGGGATCAGAAGTCGAAGCGGACCCGGCCGAGCAGCCGGTCGCCGGCATGGCCCGCATCCGCGAACGGCCCGAACGCATCGGCGCGCGTGACGTCCGTCCCGACATAGTCGACGCCCAGCGTCAGCCGATCGCGGCGGTATTCCACCCCCAACCGCCAATCGGTGTAGTCGCCGCCGGGGCGCAACCGTTGCGCGCGCAGCGGATCGGTGACCGTCCCCGATGAATGGCCGAGCCCGGCGATCGCGGTCAGCGGCGTACCGGGGAGGCCTGCGCTAGCATTGGCGTAGAGGTACAGGTTGCTGCCCCCGATCGCACGCTGCTTGGGCGCCCAGATCGCCCCCGCGGTTAGATCGGCGGGGCCATAGGTGTAGCTCGCCGACCCGCCGAGTTCGGCATAGTCCATATTCCCATGCGCGCCGCCGAACACGTGCGCCGTGCCCTGCGCGCGCAGCCGCACCGCCCCGACGTCCCACCCGCTGGCGAGCGTCAGGTCGGCGACCGCGTCCGCGCCCCCGTGCCGGTCCGATCCGCGCAGCGCCGCGACGCGCGCGGTGAGATCGAGGCCGTAGCCGCTGACCGTGGCATCCCCTGCGATCGAGGCGCGCCCCTCGCTCCAGCTGATGCCGCGGCGATTCTCGTCCGTCGTCGCCTCGACACCGGCGCTGGTCGCGATTTGCGCCATGGCGGGCGTGGTCGCCAGCAGTGCGCCGGCAGCGAGGGCGGTTTTTGCAAGCTTGTCGATCATCCGGCGGCAACGCTGCCGTGCAGACGGTCGAGCTCGGCACGCAACACGTCATGATCCTCGCGGGCGACCGCCTGGATATGGCGGTCCAGAGCGATGGACTGCGCGGCGACGTCACGCGCGATGGCGTCACGCTGGCCGGCGCACCAGCCGGGACGATGGCCGGATAGCGACCTATCGCTCACAAAGCTACGCTGCGTGGTGGCGCCAGTCGCGGTGATGGCTCGGCGTTCGACCGAGATCTGGGCGGTCCAGTGGCAGCGCAGGCTGGAGGCGCGGCCGGCGGGCGCGGCGGCGCCGATTTGACGATGGTCGACCACCAACGCGCCGCGATACCGGGCGGTGACGGGGCCGCTGTGATGATCGAACTGCGCGCTGTGGTCGATCGTCACCGCCGGCGCGACATCACGCGCCATGGCTGGTGCGGCCAGACCAAGCGTCAGGGCCAGCACGGGAAGGTGGGGGGGCATCATGGGTCTCCTGCGGAGGTCCCGGCCTTGTGGCCGGTGACCGTGATGCAGGCACAATGGCCGAACGCGTGCCGGGTTGCCACCGTGGCGCCCTGGCCGGTCGGCTGGAAACACAAAAAAAACCGGAGCCTAAGCCCCGGTTTTCCCTTGTGTTTCTGCAAGATTGCCAGCGCCACGCGCCGGCAGGTCTTACTTGCTGCGTTCGACCTGTTCGAAGTCCAGCTCGACCGGGGTCGCGCGGCCGAAGATCGACACCGACACCTTGACCTTCGCCTTGTCGAAATCGAGTTCCTCGACGACGCCGTTGAAGCTTGCGAACGGACCCTCGAGCACCTTGACCGCATCGCCGATCTCGTAATCGACCTTGATCTTGGTCTTGGGCGCGGCGGCCGCTTCTTCCTTGCTGTTGAGCATGCGCGCGGCTTCCGCCTCGCTGATCGCCTGCGGCTTGCCCATGCTGCCGAGGAAGCCCGTGACCTTGGGCGTGTTCTTGACGAGGTGATAGACGTCGTCGTTCATGTTCAGCTTGGCGAGCACATAGCCCGGCATGAACTTGCGCTCGACCGCGATCTTCTTGCCGCGACGGGCTTCCGTCACCGTCTCGGTCGGCACTTCGATCTGCTCGACCAGTTGCTCCAGGCCGAGGCGCGTCGCCTCTGCCATGATCGCGTCGCGAACCTTGCCCTCGAAGCCCGAATAGGCGTGAATGATGTACCAGCGCGCCATTGCCTGAACCTTTACTTCGCGAGCTTGAGCAGCGCCTGGACGACCGCGTTGAAGAACGTATCGACGCCCAGGAAGAACAGCGCGAGGATGGTCGTCATGATGACCACCATGACGCCCGTCATGATCGTCTCGCGCCGGGTCGGCCAGACCACCTTCTTGGTTTCGGCCTGGACCTGGCGGATGAATTCGATGGGGGTCGTCTTTGCCACTGTTTTTCTCAGAAACCCGCTGGAATCACGAAAATCCGTACCGCCGGGGCATGAGCCTTCCGCCGCTTTCCCGTGATGGGAAACCGGCGCTGCCCGTCCTCAGCTGTCGGATGGCCTGCGCAAATAGCCGTACGGGGCGCCGAACGCAAGGGCGCCCGCCTGCCTCGCGCGATCAATGACCGTAGCGTTTGATCCCGCGCCGCCGCAGCTTGTCCCGCTTGCGCTTGCGCAACTTCAGGATGAGCACCGGCGTACCGATCAGAAGCAGAACCGCGATGATCGCAATGACGAGGGTGTGGCGGGTCGCTTCATCCATGATGCGGGCGCGTGTAGGGACGCTCGACGGCGGCGTAAACAACCTTCGTCAAGGATTATGACAGATCATTCATCTGCCAGTCTTATTTTTCGAAGAGTTCGTCGCGATGCGCGTGTCCGCCCTTATGTGGCGAACTGGCAGGAGTGCACGGACTCGAACCGTGGGCCCTCGGTTTTGGAGACCGATGCTCTACCAACTGAGCTACACTCCTGCAGCCGGGGGCGGCCTCTAGCGCTGTCCGGGCGAAACCGCAAGCGGCTCGTGTGACGAAAGACGCCGCGCGTGCCGAATGCGTCAGGCGGCGAGGCGGATCGGGCGGCGTACGACGATATTGTCGTTCGCCGCTTGGCACCGGACGGGGGTCGACAGGGGGAGGGCCAGGATCATCACCACGAAACCGAGCACGCCCGGCGGCAATGGCAGGAGCATGGCCAGCACGACGATCCCTAAGCGGGCTTCGGCGAACAAGGCGGCTGGGCGGGTGATCGTGCCGCGTGCCGCCAGCCACGCACTCGCGCCGACGCCGATTGCGGCGACCAAAGCGAGGCTTGTCGGCCATGCTGCGGGAAGCAGCGCCAGATTCGGCAGCTGGGCGGCCGGCGTCGTCCACGGCAAGCGGGTGGCGACCAGCAGTCCGATGACGGCAGCCACGGGCAGGTGTCGGATCGCGCCGCGGCCGATGGCGAGGCCGAGGCATAGTGGCGCCAGCAACAGTCCCGCCGGGGACAAGGCGACGCCCAACGCCGCGGCGATCGCCATATCGCGATGGCGGCGTTCGTGCGCGGCGAACAGCGCGGCGGTGATGGCCAGCAAGGCCAAAGCGTCGCTCCAGCCGGTATCGGGCAACAGGCCCGCCAACACCGCCGCGCTCGCAAGCGCCGCGACCGGCATGGGGGGAGAGGCAGGTCGGAACGGCGGCATGGGCCTGTTCTGCACCCGGACCGGTTGCCGCGTGGTTAAGGCGCCATCGTGGCCGTACGGCAGCGTGGCCGGACCGCCCCGGATTGACCGCCGGCCCGACTCTGCGTATAGGCCCGCCCGTTCCATCGGAGCGATCCGGTGGGCAAGCTTGAACATTGCTGGATGCAAAAGTTGTGGGGCCGGGGTGGCGTTTCGCCGTCCGCGTCCCTTTTTGTATTCCGAAGTGCTGTGATGGCTCCAGCAAAGTAACCCATATACGAGGTGAAGGCTTCATGCCGACGATCAACCAGCTGGTCCGCAAGGGCCGCGACCCGCAGAAGGCCAAGTCGAAGGTCCCTGCGATGGAGCAGAACCCGCAGAAGCGCGGCGTCTGCACCCGCGTCTACACGACGACCCCGAAGAAGCCGAACTCGGCGCTTCGCAAGGTGGCCAAGGTCCGCCTGACCAACAGCCGCGAAGTCATTTCGTACATCCCGGGCGAAGGCCACAACCTGCAGGAGCACTCGGTGGTGCTCATCCGCGGCGGCCGTGTGCGCGATCTTCCCGGCGTGCGCTACCACGTCCTGCGCGGCGTGCTCGACACGCAGGGGCGTCAAGGATCGCCGCCAGTCCCGCTCCAAGTACGGCGCCAAGCGTCCGAAGTAAGCCGGTCGGCCTCCCGAGAGGCTCGTCCAGAAGGCTGAAGTTTGAAAGGTTTTTGAAATGGCACGTCGTCGTCGTCCCGAAAAGCGGGTCATCCTGCCTGATCCCAAGTTCGGGGATGAGGTTCTGTCGAAGTTCATGAATTCGGTGATGCTGGACGGCAAGAAGTCCGTCGCCGAGCTCATCGTCTACGGTGCTCTGGAAACCGTCGAGCAGCGCGCGAAGCGCGAGCCGATCGGCGTGTTCCACGACGCGCTGAACAACATCAAGCCGGGCATCGAAGTGCGTTCGCGCCGCGTCGGTGGTGCGACCTACCAGGTCCCCGTCGAGGTTCGTCCGGAGCGCGCCCAGGCGCTCGCGATCCGCTGGCTCATCGCCGCGGCGCGTGCCCGCAGCGAGAACACCATGTCGGCCCGCCTCTCGGGCGAGCTGATGGACGCCGCCAACAACCGCGGCAACGCGGTGAAGAAGCGCGAAGACACGCACCGCATGGCGGAAGCGAACCGGGCGTTCTCGCACTACCGCTGGTAAGGCTTGGAAGCGCACCGCTTTTAAACTATATCATGGGGAGCCGGCGAAAGCTGCGCTCCCCATATCTCTAAGGAAATCACGATCATGGCCCGCAGCCATCCGCTCGAGCGCTATCGCAATATCGGCATCATGGCGCACATCGACGCCGGCAAGACGACCACGACCGAGCGCATCCTCTATTACACCGGCAAGTCCTACAAGATCGGCGAAGTGCACGAAGGCACCGCGACGATGGACTGGATGGAGCAGGAGCAGGAGCGCGGGATCACGATCACGTCGGCCGCCACCACCTGCAAGTGGAAGGCCGAAGAGGGTCAGGGCCCTGAGCACCTGATCAACATCATCGACACGCCGGGCCACGTCGACTTCACCATCGAAGTCGAGCGTTCGCTGCGCGTCCTCGACGGCGCGGTCGCCTGCTTCGACGGCGTTGCCGGCGTCGAGCCGCAGTCGGAAACCGTGTGGCGTCAGGCCGACAAGTACGGCGTGCCGCGCATGTGCTTCGTCAACAAGCTCGACCGTACCGGTGCCGACTTCTACTTCTGCGTTAATTCGATCATCGATCGTCTGGGTGCGAAGCCGGCGGTGCTGTATCTGCCGATCGGCGTCGAGGGCGGCTTCAAGGGCCTCGTCGATCTGGTCGAGAACCGCGCGATCATCTGGCTCGAAGAGTCGCTGGGCGCGAAGTTCGAATATCAGGACATCCCGGCCGACATGGTCGAGAAGGCGGCGAAGTATCGCAACGACCTGATCGAACTCGCCGTCGAGCAGGACGACGAGGCGATGGAAGCGTACCTCGAGGGCAACGAGCCCGACACGAAGACGCTGAAGGCGCTGATCCGCAAGGGCACGCTGTCGATGGCGTTCGTGCCGGTCGTCTGCGGCTCGGCGTTCAAGAACAAGGGCGTGCAGCCCCTGCTCGACGCGGTCGTCGACTATCTGCCGAGCCCGCTCGACGTGCCGGCGATCAACGGCGTCAAGCTCGACGGCGAAACGCCGGACGAGCGTCCGTCGTCGGACGACGCGCCGTTCTCGGCGCTGGCGTTCAAGATCATGAACGATCCGTTCGTCGGTTCGCTCACCTTCGCGCGCATCTATTCGGGCGTCCTGGTCAAGGGCGGCTACCTGAACTCGGTGAAGGACAAGAAGGAAAAGATCGGCCGTATGCTCCTCATGCACGCGAACTCGCGTGAGGACATCGAAGAGGCGCGTGCGGGCGACATCGTCGCGCTGGCGGGTCTCAAGGAAACGACGACGGGCGACACGCTGTGCGATCCGGCGCACCCGATCATCCTGGAGCGCATGGAATTCCCCGAGCCGGTCATCGAGCTGTCGGTGGAGCCGAAGACCAAGGCCGACCAGGAAAAGATGGGCATCGCGCTCAACCGCCTGGCTGCCGAGGATCCCTCGTTCCGCGTGTCGACCGATCACGAATCGGGCCAGACGATCATCAAGGGGATGGGCGAACTCCACCTCGAGATTCTCGTGGACCGCATGAAGCGCGAGTTCAAGGTCGAGGCAAACGTCGGTGCGCCGCAGGTGGCGTATCGCGAATACCTCAAGAAGGCCGTGGACATCGACTACACGCACAAGAAGCAGTCGGGCGGCACCGGCCAGTTCGGTCGCGTGAAGGTGAAGCTGACGCCGGGCGAGCGTGGCGCGGGCATCGTCTTCAAGGACGAGATCAAGGGCGGTAACATTCCGCGCGAATATATCCCCGCGATCGAAAAGGGCTTCCGCGAGACGGCGGCGACGGGTTCGCTGGTCGGCTTCCCGATCATCGACTTCGACATCACGCTGTATGACGGCGCGTACCACGACGTCGACTCGTCGGCGCTGGCGTTCGAAATCACCGCGCGCGGTGCGATGCGTGAAGGCGCCCAGAAGGCGGGCATCACGCTGCTCGAGCCGGTCATGAAGGTCGAGGTCGTCACCCCCGAGGACTATCTGGGCGACGTCATCGGCGACATGAACTCGCGTCGTGGCCAGATCCAGGGCACCGACACGCGCGGCAACGCGCAGGCGGTGACCGCGATGGTCCCGCTGGCGAACATGTTCGGCTACGTGAACTCGCTGCGCTCGTTCACGCAGGGCCGCGCCAGCTACTCGATGCAGTTCTCGCACTATGACGAAGTGCCGCAGAACGTCGCAGACGAAGTGAAGGCGAAGATGGCCTGAGGCGCATAGGGCCAAGCACGCTTGGCCCTAAGTCGCCGCAAGGCCGGCCGGCGGGTCGACGCAGTCGAACCCGTCCGACGACCGGGGATTTACTCCCCGGTCGGCCTCTCCCACGAGGGGCTGGCATTACCCACAAACTCCCGCTAAAGGGCCGCGTTCGCGTAGCCCCCCGGCGGCACCGAATTCGAATCAGAAGGTAGGAAAATGGCTAAGGCAAAATTCGAGCGGAACAAGCCGCACCTCAACATCGGCACCATCGGTCACGTCGACCATGGCAAGACCTCGCTGACCGCAGCGATCACGAAGGTGCTGGCCGACCAGGGTCTGTCGGAAAAGGTCGATTTCGAAAACATCGACAAGGCTCCGGAAGAGCGCGCTCGCGGCATCACCATCTCGACCGCGCACGTCGAGTATGAGACGGCCAACCGTCACTATGCGCACGTCGACTGCCCGGGTCACGCCGACTACGTGAAGAACATGATCACCGGTGCCGCCCAGATGGACGGCGCGATCCTGGTCGTGTCCTCGACCGACGGCCCGATGCCGCAGACCCGTGAGCACATCCTGCTCGCCCGTCAGGTCGGCGTGCCGGCGATGGTCGTGTTCATGAACAAGGTCGACCTGGTCGACGACGAGGAAATCCTCGAGCTGGTCGAGCTGGAAATCCGCGAGCTGCTCAGCTCGTACGAATTCCCGGGCGACGACATCCCCGTCATCAAGGGTTCGGCGACCTGCGCGCTGTCGGGTTCGAACGACAAGTTCGGCAAGGAAGCCGTGCTCGAGCTGATGGCCGCCGTCGACGACTACATCCCGCAGCCGGAGCGTCCGCTCGACAAGCCGTTCATGATGCCGATCGAAGACGTGTTCTCGATCTCGGGTCGCGGCACCGTCGTCACCGGCCGTGTCGAAACCGGCATCATCAAGGTTGGTGAAGAAGTCGAAATCGTCGGCATCCACCCGGAAGTCCGCAAGACCACCGTCACCGGCGTCGAAATGTTCCGCAAGCTGCTCGACCAGGGCCAGGCGGGCGACAACGTCGGCGCGCTGATCCGTGGCGTCGCTCGTGACGAAGTCGAGCGTGGCCAGGTGCTTTGCAAGCCGGGTTCGATCAAGCCGCACACCGACTTCAAGTCGGAAGTGTACGTGCTGTCGAAGGAAGAAGGCGGCCGTCACACCCCGTTCTTCGCGAACTATCGTCCGCAGTTCTACTTCCGTACCACGGACGTGACCGGCACCGTCGAGCTGCCTGAGGGCACCGAGATGGTCATGCCCGGCGACAACATCGCGCTCGGCATCAAGCTGATCGCGCCGATCGCCATGGACGTCGGCCAGCGCTTCACCATCCGTGAGGGCGGTCGTACCGTCGGCGCGGGCGTCGTGAGCGCGATCGACAAGTAAGAACTAGGCGGGGCGGGGGTCTTCCCCGCGCCGACCGGAACAGCAGCAGCCCGGCTCTCCTAAAAAAGGAGAGTCGGGCTGTTGCCTTTTTATGAGGGCCGCCGTATTGGGCCGCCCTTCAGTTTTATTGAGTTTCGGCTCTTTCTCGTCGTCCCGCTGTTTCAGTGGGATCTCATCCCGCCGGTCCAGCACCTGCGGCACGAGTCCTCCGCATCACCGCGGTGGAGACGGCCGGGGTCGTGCTCCTCGCATCGGTAGGGATCATGGACAGCAACATCCGTATTCGCCTTAAGGCGTTCGACCATCGCGTTCTCGACCAGGCGACCGGCGATATCGCCGACACCGCGCGTCGCACCGGCGCGCTCATCCGTGGCCCGATTCCGCTGCCGACCCGCATCGAGAAGTTCACCGTCAACCGCGGCCCGCACATCGACAAGAAGTCGCGCGAGCAGTTCGAGGTGCGCACCTACAAGCGCATGCTCGACATCGTGCAGCCGACCCCGCAGACGGTCGATGCGCTGATGAAGCTCGACCTCGCCGCTGGCGTTGACGTCGAGATCAAGCTGGCGTAATGGCCCGCATCCCCGCGGTTGACGTGAGTCCCGCGGGTTTGCTGTTTTCCGCGTGATGCGGTGGCAGCCGGTTGGGAACCCCGCCTCGCGGGGCCCCTGACAGACACGAGATACCGCCGGCTCTACGGAGCCGGGCCAGCGTCTCCCGTCACGTCCCCGGCAACGGGGGCATCCAGCCCGGGACGGGGCCGACGCAGTTACACACGGGTTGGATGATCCTTCTTCGGAAGGGTCGCACGCACGTTCGGGAATGGTCCCGGCGTGCCTCTGTAAAAGGAGTGCAGGATCATGCGTACCGGCGTGATCGCGAAGAAAATGGGGATGACCCGCCTGTTTCAGGACGACGGCCGCCACGTGCCCGTCACCGTCCTGCAGCTCGAAGGCGTTCAGGTCGTCGCCCGTCGCGAAATGGATCGTGATGGCTACACCGCCGTCCAGCTCGGTGCTGGCGTCGCCAAGGCCAAGAATGTCGCCAAGCCGCAGCGCGGCCACTTCGGCAAGGCCGAAGTCGAGCCCAAGGCAGTCGTCTGCGAGTTCCGCGTGACCGAGGACAACCTCCTCGACGTCGGCGCCGAACTGTCGGCCGACCACTTCGTCGCCGGCCAGCTGGTCGACATCCAGGGCCGTACCCAGGGTAAGGGCTTTGCCGGCGCCATGAAGCGCTGGAACTTCGGCGGTCTGCGCGCGACGCACGGCGTCTCGGTCAGCCACCGTTCGCACGGTTCGACGGGTAACCGTCAGGATCCGGGCCGCGTCTTCAAGAACAAGAAGATGGCCGGTCACATGGGCGACAAGAACCGCACCCAGCAGAACCTGGAAGTCGTCGGCACCGACGTCGAGCGCGGCCTGATCTTCGTGAAGGGCTCGGTGCCCGGTTCGAAGGGTGGCTGGCTGTTCGTAAAGGACGCCGTCAAGGTGAAGGCGCACGCCGACACCCCGTATCCCGCCAGCCTGAAGCAGGCTGCCAACAGCAACACCGCCGCCGACACGCCCGCTGAGACGAGCGCGCCGGAAGCGACCGACGGCCAGGAGGGCTGAACGTGAAGGTCAAGGTTCAATCCTTCGCCGGCACCGCTGCGGCGGACGTCGAGCTCAACGACGAGGTCTTCGGCCTCGATCCGCGCGCCGACATCCTGCACCGCGTCGTGACCTGGCAGCTGGAAAAGCGTCGCGAGACGGCACGTGGCACGCGCGAGCGCGCCGATGTCGCCCGTTCGGGTAAGAAGCTCGGTCGCCAGAAGGGCGGCGGTGTGGCCCGTCACGGCGATCGCCGCGCTCCGGTGTTCGTCGGCGGTGGTAAGGCGCACGGCGCCCGCGTCCGCGACTTCAATCCGTCGCTGAACAAGAAGATTCGCGCCCTCGGTCTCAAGATGGCTCTGTCGAGCCATGCGAAGGCCGGCTCGCTGATCGTCATGGACAGCCTGGCGGTGGAGAACGGCAAGACGAAGACGCTGGTCGGCGATCTCGCCAAGGTCGGCTTCGGCAAGACCGCGCTGGTGATCGACGGCGACGCCGTCGAGACGAGCTTCGCGCTGGCCGCCGGCAACCTGCACGGCATCAACGTCCTGCCGTCGGCCGGTGCCAACGTCTATGACATCCTGAAGGCTGACACGCTGGTGCTGACCCGCGCGGCGGTCGAAAAGCTGGAGGCTCGCTTCAATGGCTAAGCAGCAGAAGGCCGTCGACAACCGTCATTATGACGTGATCGTCGCGCCGCACATCACCGAAAAGGCGACGTTGCTCTCCGAGCATAACGCCGTCGTCTTCAAGGTCGCAGGCGATGCGACCAAGCCGCAGATCAAGGCTGCCGTCGAAGCGCTCTTCGACGTCACCGTGACCGGCGTGAACACGATCGTCCAGAAGGGCAAGACCAAGAAGTGGAAGGGCGCTCCGTACCAGCGCTCCGACATGAAGAAGGCCATTGTCACCCTGAAGGACGGCCAGTCCATCGACGTGACGACGGGGATCTAAGGGTCATGGCACTCAAACATTACAACCCGACGACGCCCGCACAGCGCGGCCTCGTCCTCGTCGACAAGTCCTCCCTGTGGAAGGGCAAGCCGGTCAAGGCGCTTACCGAAGGCAAGCGCAAGAGCGGCGGTCGCAACAACAAGGGTCATGTGACCTCGCGCGGCATCGCCGGCGGTCACAAGCAGAAGTACCGCTACGTCGACTTTAAGCGTCGCAAGTGGGACGTCGAGGGCACTGTCGAGCGGCTCGAATATGACCCCAACCGCACGGCGTTCATCGCGCTGGTGAAGTATGCCGACGAAGAGCTGGCCTACATCATCGCGCCGCAGCGTCTGGCCCCGGGCGACAAGATCATCGCCGCCAAGAAGACGGACACCAAGCCGGGCAACGCGATGGAGATCGGTCAGGTCCCCGTCGGGACCATCGTCCACAACGTGGAGATGAAGCCGGGCAAGGGCGGTCAGATCGCCCGTTCGGCCGGCACGTACGTGCAGGTCGTCGGTCGTGACCGCGGCATGGTCATCGTCCGCCTGAACTCGGGCGAGCAGCGCTACATCCGTGGCGAGTGCATGGCGACGGTCGGTGCGGTGTCGAACCCGGACAACCAGAACCAGAACCTGGGCAAGGCCGGTCGTTCGCGCTGGATGGGCAAGCGTCCGCTGACCCGCGGTGTCGCGAAGAACCCGGTCGACCACCCGCACGGCGGTGGTGAAGGCCGGACCTCGGGCGGCCGTCATCCGGTCACGCCTTGGGGCAAGCCGACGAAGGGTGCGCGCACCCGTCACAACAAGTCGACCGACAAGATGATCATCCGGTCGCGTCATTCGACCAAGAGGAAGGGCTAAACCATGGCTCGTTCAGTCTGGAAGGGCCCGTTCGTCGAACTGAGCCTTCTGAAGAAGGCGGAAACCGCGCAGGATGCCGGTGGCCGCGCGCCGATCAAGACCTGGTCGCGTCGTTCCACCATCCTGCCGTCGTTCGTCGGCCTCACGTTCAACGTCTACAACGGCCGCAAGTTCGTGCCGGTGTCGGTCAATGAAGACATGGTCGGCATGAAGCTGGGTGAGTTTGCGCCGACGCGCTACTTCCCGGGTCACGCCGCTGACAAGAAGGGCAAGCGCTGATGAGCAAGCCTGCATCCCCCCGTAAGGTCGGCGACAAGGAAGCCCTGTCGGTCGGCACCCAGATCCGTGGCTCGGCGCAGAAGCTGAACCTGGTCGCTGGCCTCATCCGCGGCAAGAAGGCCGGCGATGCGATGAACATCCTCTCCTTCTCGACGAAGGCGATGGCGGTCGACGCGCGCAAGGTCCTGGCTTCGGCCATCGCCAATGCCGAAAACAACCACAACCTCGACGTCGACGCGCTCGTCGTCGCCGAGGCGTCGGTCGGCAAGTCGATCACCATGAAGCGCTTCGCGACCCGCGGCCGTGGCAAGTCCACCCGCATCCTGAAGCCGTTCAGCCGTCTGCGCATCGTCGTGCGCGAGCAGGAAGAAGCATAATGGGTCACAAGAGCAACCCGATCGGCATGCGGCTCCAGATCAACCGGACCTGGGACAGCCGCTGGTTCGCCGAGGGCCATGACTATGGCCAGCTGCTGCTGGAGGATCTGAAGATCCGCCAGTACATCGTGAAGACGCTGCCGCAGGCGGCGATCTCGAAGGTGGTGATCGAGCGTCCGGCCAAGCTGTGCCGCATCTCGATCTTCGCTGCCCGTCCCGGTGTGATCATCGGCAAGAAGGGCTCGGACATCGAAAAGCTGCGCAAGACGCTCGGCGCGATGACCAAGTCGGACGTGTCGCTGAACATCGTCGAAATCCGCAAGCCGGAAATCGACGCGCGCCTCGTCGCGCAGGGCATCGCCGACCAGCTCGAGCGTCGTATCGCCTTCCGTCGCGCCATGAAGCGCGCGGTGCAGTCGGCGATGCGCCTCGGTGCCGATGGCATCAAGGTGATGTGCGGTGGCCGTCTTGGCGGCGCCGAGATCGCTCGTACCGAGAGCTATCGTGAAGGTCGCGTTCCGCTGCACACGCTGCGCGCGAACATCGACTATGCCGAGGCCGAAGCCCACACGTCCTATGGTGTGTGCGGCGTGAAGGTCTGGGTCTTCAAGGGCGAGATCCTCGGCCATGACCCGATGGCGACCGACCGGCTGATGATGGAGGCTCAGACCTCCGGCGTCCGTCCGGCTCGTGACGACCGTCGTTAAGGACTGACACACCATGTTGCAGCCAAAGCGCACCAAATTCCGCAAGGCCTTCAAGGGCCGCATCCATGGCGATGCAAAGGGCGGCACCAGCCTGAACTTCGGGTCGTACGGCCTGAAGGCGATGGAGCCGGACCGGATCACCGCCCGTCAGATTGAAGCGGCCCGCCGCGCGATCACGCGTCACATCCGCCGTCAGGGCCGGTTGTGGATCCGCGTGTTCCCGGACGTGCCGGTCTCGTCGAAGCCTGCCGAAGTCCGCATGGGCTCGGGTAAGGGTTCGCCCGAATTCTGGGCCGCCCGCGTCAAGCCGGGCCGGATCCTGTTCGAGCTGGACGGCGTCGAGGGCAAGATCGCCGCGGAGGCGTTCGAGCGCGCCGCGATGAAGCTCCCGATCAAGACCAAGGTCGTTGCCCGCCTGGGCGACACCTCGCACCTCGGAGGCGAGTAAGATGGCCAAGACCGATTTCGTCAGCCAGAGCGACGATCAGCTCGCCGAGAACCTCGGCCAGCTGAAGCGCGAGCAGTTCAACCTCCGCTTCCAGGCGGCGACGAACCAGCTCGAAAAGTCGAGCCGCGTGCGTGAAGTCCGTCGCGACATCGCGCGGATCAAGACCCTGCAGTCGCAGCGCACACGCGCCGCGGCCGCCAAGTAAGGAATTAGCACATGCCGAAGCGCGTGCTGACCGGACTGATCGTCTCCGATAAGGGCGACAAGACGGTGGTTGTGAACGTCGAGCGTAAGGTGAAGCACCCGCTCTACGGCAAGATCATCCGCCGTTCGAAGAAGTACCACGCCCATGACGAGGCGAACGAGTACAAGCAGGGCGAGACCGTGCGCATCGAAGAGACTGCGCCGATCTCGAAGCTGAAGACTTGGAAGGTGATCGATCGGGTGAACACCCATGCGACGCCGGAACGGGTCGACGTCGACGCATAAGTCACGCCGCCGGCCGTCGTGCCGGCGGATGGCAAGGGCAGGGCTTGCGTCCTGCCAGCGGAGCGGTTACAGGGCCGCTCCCCCGGTGCAGTCCGCTGCGCCGGGGTCATTGTTTTAGGCGGGGTTGGGTCGGTATCCACCCCATTGACGAGAAGGAAATGGATCAATGATCCAGATGCAATCCAATCTCGACGTCGCTGACAACAGCGGCGCGAAGCGGGTGCAGTGCATCAAGGTGCTGGGTGGCTCGAAGCGCCGCACGGCATCGGTCGGCGACATCATCGTCGTGTCGATCAAGGAAGCGCAGCCCCGCGGCAAGGTGAAGAAGGGTGACGTGCATCGCGCGGTCATCGTTCGCACCGCCAAGGACATTCATCGTGCCGATGGTTCGACCATCCGCTTCGACGGCAACGCCGCCGTCCTGGTCAACAAGAACGAGGAGCCGATCGGCACCCGTATCTTCGGCCCGGTCGTGCGCGAGCTGCGTGGCAAGAAGCACATGAAGATCATCTCTCTGGCGCCGGAGGTGCTGTAATGGCCGCCGCGAAGATCAAGAAGGGCGATCGCGTCATCGTCCTGTCCGGCAAGGACAAGGGCAAGACCGGCACCGTGACCGTCGCCATGCCGAAGGACGGCAAGGTCGTGGTTGAGGGCGTCAACGTCGCGACCCGCCACCGCAAGCCGACCCAGGCGAACCCGCAGGGTGGCCTGGAGCGCACCGAAGCGCCGATGCACATCTCGAAGGTCGCGCACGTGACCGCCGACGGCAAGCCCACCCGCGTCCGTTTCGAGACGCAGGACGGCAAGAAGGTCCGCGTGGCCGTGAAGTCCGGGGAGAAGATCGATGGCTGATGCCTACAAGCCCCGGATGAAGGGCATTTATGAAGACACGATCATCAAGGCGATGGTCGAGAAGTTCGGCTACAAGAACGTCAACGAGATCCCCCGGATCGAGAAGATCGTGCTGAACATGGGCGTTGGCGAAGCGACCCAGGACAAGAAGCGCGTCGATCAGGCCGCGTCGGAAATGGAGCTGATCGCGGGCCAGAAGCCGGTGATCACCAAGGCCAAGAAGTCGATCGCGCAGTTCAAGCTGCGTGAAGGCATGCCGATCGGCGTCAAGGTGACGCTGCGTCGCGAGCGCATGTACGAATTCCTGGACCGTTTCATCACGATCGCGCTGCCCCGCGTGCGCGACTTCCGTGGTCTGAACCCCAAGTCCTTCGACGGTCGCGGCAACTATGCCTGCGGCATCAAGGAACAGATCATTTTCCCCGAGATCAACTATGACCGCATCGACAAGGTGCGCGGCATGGACGTGATCGTCACCACCACCGCGAAGACGGACGACGAGGCGCGCGAGCTGCTCCGCCTGTTCGGCTTCCCGTTCCCTCAGCCCGAGGCTGAGCAGCAGAAGCAGGCCGCGTGAGCGGTCTGGCTTCCCTGAAGTAAGGAAGAGAGCTTAAGTCCATGGCGAAACTGAGTTCGATCAACAAGAACGAGCGTCGCAAGAAGCTGGTAAAGCAATATGCTCCCAAGCTTGCGAAGCTGAAGGCCCAGGCAAACGACAAGAGCCTGGACGAGAACGAGCGTCTGATCGCTCGCCTCAAGATGGCGGAACTGCCGCGCAACGCGAACCCGACCCGTATCCGCAACCGCTGCGAGATCACCGGTCGTCCGCGCGCATATTATCGCAAGTTCCGTCTTGCTCGCGTGATGCTGCGTGATCTGGCCAACAAGGGCATGATCCCCGGCCTGACCAAGTCGAGCTGGTAAGGATTTATCATGGCAGTGACCGATCCCCTGGGTGATTTGCTCACCCGCATCCGCAACGGCCAGCGCGCGAAGAAGGACAGCGTCCTTTCGCCCGCGTCGAAGCTGCGTCTGCGCGTCCTCGACGTGCTGCAGCGCGAAGGCTACATCCGTGGCTACAGCGACGAACAGATGGGCCCGGCCGCCGGCGTCCGCATCGAGCTGAAGTATTTCGAAGGCCAGCCGGCGATCAAGCACGTCGCGCGCGTCTCGAAGCCCGGCCGCCGGGTCTATTCCGGCTCGCAGGAACTCCCGCGCGTCCGCAACGGCCTCGGCATCACCATCGTCTCGACGCCGCGTGGCGTTCTCTCGGACGCGGAAGCGCGTGAGCAGAACGTCGGTGGCGAAGTGCTCGCGGAGGTGTTCTGATGAGCCGCATCGGTAAGAAGCCGGTCACCGTACCGGCTGGCGTGACCCCGACGATCAACGACGGCATCATCAGCGTGAAGGGCCCCAAGGGCACCCTCACCATGCCGCTGCGTGACGAGATCAGCTACACGCTGGAAGACGGCGGCATTTCGGTGCAGCCGGCCAACGACACCAAGCGCGCCCGTGCCTTCTGGGGCATGCAGCGCACGATGGTGCAGAACCTGGTGACGGGCGTCACCGACGGCTTCACCAAGAAGCTGCTCATCACCGGCGTCGGCTATCGCGCCGCGGCCCAGGGTCGTACCCTGAAGCTGCAGCTCGGCTACAGCCACGACGTCAACATCGACGTGCCGGAAGGCATCGAGGTGAAGACGCCGGACGCCACCACCGTCGAAATCAGCGGCGCGGACAAGCAGAAGGTCGGCCAGCTGGCCGCCGAGATCCGCCGCTGGCGCAAGCCGGAGCCGTACAAGGGCAAGGGCATCAAGTACGACGGCGAGTTCATCTTCCGCAAGGAAGGGAAGAAGAAGTAATGACCAAGGGTCTTTCTCTGTTCGCGAAGCGCCGTCGGCGCAATCGTACCGCGCTGAAGGCGCGTGCCGGCACCCGTCCGCGGCTGTCGGTCCATCGCTCGGGCAAGCACATCTATGCCCAGGTCATCGACGACGTCGCCGGCAAGACCGTCGCGTCGGCCTCGACGCTGGAAAAGGACGTGCGCGGCACCTCGGGCGCCAACATTGCGGCAGCGACCGCAGTCGGCACCCGCGTGGCGGAAGCGGCGAAGGCAGCGGGCGTGACGCAGGTCGTGTTCGATCGCGGCGGCTTCCTGTTCCACGGCCGTGTCAAGGCGCTGGCGGAAGCCGCGCGTGAAGCCGGATTGGAGTTCTGACGATGGCTGACGAAAACAACGTGCAGCCCGCAGCGGCTGAAGGCGCGCCCCAGGACGCGCAGCAGGGCCAGGGCGGCTTCGGCGGTCCGGGCGGTGGTCGCGGTCCGCGTGGCGGCCGTGGCGGCGGTCGTGGTCCCGGTGGTCCGGGTGGCAATCGCGGTGGCCGTGACGGTGGCCGTGGCGGTCGTCGCGACGATCGTCGTGGTGGCCAGGACGACGGTGGCGAAGAGCTGATCGAGAAGCTGGTCCACATCAACCGCGTCTCGAAGACGGTGAAGGGCGGTAAGCGCTTCGGCTTCGCAGCGCTGGTCGTCGTGGGCGACGGCAAGGGCCGCGTCGGCTTCGGTCATGGCAAGGCACGCGAAGTGCCGGAAGCCATTTCGAAGGCGACCGCATCGGCGAAGAAGGCGATGGTTCGCGTTCCGCTGAAGGACGGCCGCACGCTGCATCATGACGGCAACGGCCACTTCGGTGCCGGTCGCGTGACGTTGCGCTCAGCGCCGCAGGGCACCGGCATCATCGCCGGCGGTCCGATGCGCGCGATCTTCGAGTCGCTCGGCGTCGCGGACGTCGTGACCAAGTCGGTCGGCACGTCGAACCCCTACAACATGATCCGCGCCACGTTCGAAGCGCTGGGTGAGCAGACTTCGCCGAAGTCGGTCGCACAGCGTCGTGGCAAGAAGATCGCCGACCTGCTCGGCCGCGGTGGTTCGCAGACCGCCGAGGCGGACGCAGCGGCCGTCACGGAGTAACGCGACATGGCGACGATCAAGATCAAGCAGACCGGTTCGCCGATCCGCCGCACGAAGGATCAGCGCGCGACGCTGATCGGCCTTGGCCTCAACAAGATGCACAAGGTCTCGGAGCTGGAAGACAGCCCCGAAGTGCGCGGCATGATCCGCAAGGTCCAGCATATGGTCGAAGTGCAGGGCTGAGCCCTCGCATTTCGATGGACAAAAAGAAGGGGTCGGTTCGCCGGCCCCTTTTTTTTGTTTAATTGAGGGCGGGCTCGCGCGGCGCTGAGCAATCGCCTTTGTCATCGGTGATCACCAACAAGCTCAGGGCATGGTGCCATCGCCCGCCGCCACTCATCCAGTGGGCATTCCTGCGGAGATGAGCATTCCGTGGCGCCAGCGTTAGTCCCATAATCGCAAGGTTAGCAGGTCTGGATCCCCGCCTTCGCGGGGATGACGCGTGAAGGAGGCGACCAGCTGTGTTTCGACGCCTGGCGCCCGAGATCGCGCAATCCATC
The DNA here is from genome assembly GCA_030345395.1 of Prunus mongolica. Taxonomy (NCBI): domain Eukaryota; kingdom Viridiplantae; phylum Streptophyta; class Magnoliopsida; order Rosales; family Rosaceae; genus Prunus; species Prunus mongolica. The sequence goes on along the minus strand of JARJFA010000038.1, from coordinate 90,396 downwards.
CTATGGGCAAAGGGCAGCGATCTGTGCCACCTAGGCGCATGATACCTGCACGACGTTTGCGCGACCGGCTTCGATGACCGCCAGGCCGCATCCCCCCGCGCTGAGCCCCCGCGTCCGCGCGCTGCTCGATGCCGCGCGCGCCTGCGCCGCGCTGTACGTCGTCGCGCACCATGTCGCCAAAGGCTATGGATTCCCCGGACTGACCGGGCACCTACTGCGCTTCGGGCAGGAGGCGGTGATCGTCTTTTTCCTGCTGAGCGGCTTCGTGATCTTCGCGAACGAACGCGTGCGGGCCCTGTCGCCGCGGGGCTATGCGTGGCGACGCGTGCGGCGCATCTATCCGCCGCTGATCGTGGCGATGATCGTCTCGACGCTCGTCTATTGGGACAATGGCACGCTCGCGCGACATTTCGACGCGGGGCGGCTGGTCGGCACGTTGCTGGCGATACAGGACGTGTCGACGCTGAAGCCCGGGGTGTGGGCCGATCCGTATCTGGGCAACGATCCGCTATGGTCACTGTCGTATGAGATCGCCTTCTACGTCATCTTCCCCCCGACGCTGGCGCTATGGACCAAGCGGCCGGCGCTGACGACGCATGCGGTGGGCGCGATCGGCTGCGCGGCCTATGCGCTGTTCGCGATGGTGCCGAACCATCTGGCGCTGGTGATCGCCTATTATCCCTTGTGGTGGGCGGGCGCGATGGCAGCACAGGCCTATCTCGATGGAGAGCGAACCGTCCGGGCGATCGCCGTGCCGCTGGCGTGGCTGATCGCGCTGTGCGGCGTCGCGCTGGTGGTGGCGCTCGTGCAGCCGCGATATGGCATCGGCGTCTATCCGATCTTACCACTGCGGCATTTCGTAGTAGCCGCCGTCGTGGTCGCGGTGATGTTCGGTCCGGTTGGCCGGCTGATGGCGCGTGCCAGTGCATGGTCGCCGGCGCTCTGGTCCGGGGTCGCGAGCATCTCTTATGGTCTCTATGTCCTACACATGCCGCTGCTGGTCGCTTGGCAGCGCGCCAAGGGGGCAGGGGGCTTCACGCTGGCGGTGGTGCTGCTGGTCGTGCTCGCTTGGGCTGTGGAGCGGTGGCTGCCGCGTCTGCTGCCGCGGGCGCCCTCGCGCTGAAAGCACGTGACAAGCGAGGGCGATGCCGCTATGCGCGCCGGCTTCCAATCCATCAGCGCGTAACAAGCGAAAGCGAGTGCATATCATGAAGCTCAACGAACTCCGCGACAACCAGGGTGCCCGCAAGTCCAAGATCCGCGTCGGTCGCGGTATCGGCTCGGGCAAGGGCAAGACCGGCGGCCGCGGCGTCAAGGGTCAGAAGAGCCGCGAGGGCGTCAGCATCGCCGGCTTCGAGGGCGGCCAGATGCCGCTCCACATGCGTCTGCCGAAGCGCGGCTTCAACAACATCTTCGCCAAGGACTACGCCACGGTGAACACCGGCGCGATCCAGAAGGCGATCGATTCGGGCAAGCTGTCGGCCGAGGGCACGATCGATCAGGCGGCGCTGAAGGCGGCCGGTCTGGTGCGCGGTGGCAAGGACGGCGTGCGCGTGCTGGGCAAGGGCGACCTGACCGCCAAGCTGTCGTTCCACGTCGCGGGCGTTTCGGCCGGTGCGCGTGAGATGATCGAAAAGGCCGGTGGCTCGCTCAACATCCCGACCGTTGTCCCGGCGTCGGAAAAGGCCGCTGCCAAGAAGGGCGTGGCCTACAAGGCGCGCCAGGAAAAGAAGGCGTCGTTCAAGGCGTAAGCCGCTCTCGTCTCATCCTTCGTCATGTCGGGCTTGGCCCGGCATCCATCGGCTCGCTGGCAACACTGCGGCGGGCGGATGGACCCGGGGCCAACGACCCCGGGGGGACGAAGGGATGAGAAACGAGGTGCGTCGCGATTAGACAAGGCGCGCGTAGCGCCTATATGAGCGGCGGGGGCGGACAAACGCTTACCCGCCGTTTTCGTTTCAGGACACCGACACGCATGGCATCCGCAGCCGACCAGATGGCGCAAAGCATCAGCCTCGCGAAATTCGCGCAGGCGACCGACCTTAAAAAGCGGCTGTGGTTTACGATCGGCGCGCTGATCGTCTTCCGCCTGCTGTCCTACGTGCCACTGCCGGGCATCGATCCGACCGCATTGGGGCTGCTGAGCCAGCGCACGACGGGCGGCGTGCTCGATTTCTTCAACACCTTCTCCGGTGGTTCGCTCAGCCGCATGTCGCTGATTGCGCTGGGCGTGATGCCGTACATCACGGCGTCGATCGTCGTGCAGCTGTCGACCTCGCTCTCGCCGCAGCTCGCTGCGATCAAGAAGGAAGGCGAATCGGGCCGCAAGAAGCTCAACCAGTACACCCGCTACGGCACCGTAGCCCTGACCGCGATCCAGGGCTATTTCATCGCCGTCGGCCTCGAAGCGCTGTCCGCGACGAATGGCGTGCAGGCGGTGATCGAGCCGGGCATGACGTTCCGCATCGCGGCGGTGATCAGCCTGATCGGCGGTACGATGTTCCTGATGTGGCTGGGTGAGCAGATCACCAGCCGCGGCATCGGCAACGGCGTGTCGCTCATCATCATGGCGGGCATCGTCGCCCACCTGCCGACCACGCTGGTCAACCTGTTGGAAGGCGGTCGCTCGGGCTCGATCGATGCGGTGCGCCTGATCGGCATCATCGTCGCGGTCGTCGCGCTGATCCTGTTCATCTGCTTCATGGAGCGTGCGCAGCGCCGCATCCTGATCCAGTACCCTAAGCGCCAGACGCAGCGTGGCATGCAGGCGGATCGCAGCCACCTGCCGCTGAAGATCAACACTGCGGGCGTGATCCCGCCGATCTTCGCCTCGTCGCTGCTGCTGATGCCGCTGACGATCTCGCAGTTCGCCGGTCAGCGCGTCGCGGGCCAGTCGAAGTGGGGCGATTTCATCATCGCGCTCAACCAGTATCTGGCGCACGGTCAGCCGGTGTACATGGCGCTTTACGCCGCCGGCATCATCTTCTTCTCGTTCTTCTACACCGCCGTCGTCTTCAATCCGGAAGAGACCGCGGACAATCTGAAGCGCTATGGCGGGTTCATTCCCGGCATCCGCCCGGGCAAGAACACCGAGACCTATTTCGATTACGTGCTGACGCGCATCACGGTGATCGGCGCGGCCTATCTGGTCATCATCTGCCTGCTACCAGAATACCTGGTCTCGGCACTGTCGATCCCCTTCTATCTGGGCGGCACGAGCCTGCTGATCGTCGTCAACGTGACGATGGATACCGTGACGCAGATACAGAGTCATCTGCTGGCGCATCAGTATGGCGACCTCATCAAGAAGGCGAAGCTGAAGGGCGGGCGCCTGCGTTAACGCCGCGACGACGATTGCACCGACGACAAGGGGACACGCGTGAACATCATCCTTCTCGGGCCGCCGGGGGCGGGCAAGGGCACCCAGGCGCAGCGGCTGATGGCCTCGTGCGGCATGGTGCAGCTCTCGACCGGCGACATGCTGCGCGCGGCGGTGAAGGCGGGCTCGCCCGTCGGACTGCAGGCGAAGGCGGTGATGGATGCGGGCGAGCTGGTGTCGGACGACATCGTCTCGGCGCTGATCGGCGAGCGGCTGGACCAGGGCGTCGGTGGCGGCGCGATCTTCGACGGCTATCCGCGCACCGCGGCGCAGGCCGCCTCGCTCGACTCGCTGCTCGAAGCGCGCGGCATGACGCTGGATCATGTCATCGAGCTGGAGGTCGACGAGGCTGCGCTGATCGAGCGCGTCGAGGGTCGCTACACCTGCGCCAAGTGCGGCGAGGGGTATCATGACCGGTTCAAGCTGCCCAAGGTCGCGGGCGTTTGCGACGTGTGCGGCTCGACCGAGTTCAAGCGCCGGCCGGACGACAATGCCGAGACCGTGCGGACGCGCATGAACGAATATCGCGCCAAGACCGCGCCGATCCTGCCGATCTACCAGGCGCGCGGCCTGGTGCAGCGGGTCAACGGCATGGCCGACATCGAGCATGTCGCGAACGAGATCGCGACGATCCTCGACGGCGAGTGAGCCGGCTCAGGTTCGAATAAGGAAAGGGCGGTCCGGTTGGGCCGCCCTTTTTCGTTTGCAGGACATGTCTTCATTCCCGCGAAGGCGGGAATCCATAACCTCTGACCTTTCGGCTCTTTCGAGGACCAGCGCGTCTGGATTCCCGCCTTCGCGGGAATGACGGGAGGGGGGAGCGATCGCCTACAAATGACGCAATTGTCATGTCGCGGTCATCGCCCCTCCACCTCGCATTCCGTACACCAAAGCCATGGTCGCCACGCGGCCGAACGGTTCGACAAGATCGGCGCCCGACACTCCCGGGGGTGCCGTGGCGGCCGGCGGAGGGCTTGCTTTCCGCCGGCCGTTCCCGTTTGACGGCAGACGGTTGCAGACAGGCGAAAGGAGCGCGCATGACCCGCAAGATCCTGGTGGTCGAAGACGATGCGTCGACCTCGGCCTATCTCGCTAAGGGCCTGTCCGAAGCCGGTTACGCGGTCGAAGCCGCGCATGACGGGCGTGACGGCTTGTTCCTCGCCAGCGAGGGCATCTTCGACCTCATCATCGCCGACCGCATGCTGCCGGGCCTGGACGGCCTCGCCATGGTCAGCGCGATTCGCGCGGCGGGGCTCGATACGCCGGTGCTGATCCTGTCGGCGCTGGGCGCGGTGGACGACCGCGTCGATGGCCTGAAGGCGGGTGCGGACGATTACCTCTGCAAGCCCTTCTCGTTTGCCGAACTGTCGGCCCGGATCGAAGCGCTCGTCCGCCGATCGGACCGCGCCGGGGCGGAGCCGACCAAGACGCGCCTGTCGGTCGGCGATCTGGAGATCGATCTGCTCTCCCGCGCCGTCACCCGCGCCGGCCGATCAATCCCGCTCGGCGCGCGCGAATTCAACCTGCTGGAATTCCTCGCGCGGCACGCGGGTCAGGTGGTGACGCGCACGATGATGCTGGAGAAGATCTGGAACTACCATTTCGATCCCGGCAGCAACGTGGTCGACGTCCATATCGGTCGCCTCCGCCGCAAGCTGGAGGAAGGCTTCCCGACCCCGATCCTCCACACCGTACGCGGTGCGGGCTACCGTCTGGCGGCCGATCCCGCCTGAGTTCGCCGGTAGCGGCTGTCCTTGGCAAGGGGCCGTCCCGGACTGTCCGCTGACCATCGGATGCGATAGGGCGAGCCATGCGCCTGTCCGTCACCGCCCGTATCGCCCTGCTGTCGATCCTGTTGACGCTGGTCGCCAATATCGTGCTGCTCGGATTCGTCTGGAAACAGACCGATGCGGTGGTCGTCGACACGGTGCGCCGCGACACGATCGAGCATGCCGAGGCGATGCGCGCGCTCTACCGCATCGGCGGGCTGCCGCCGGTGGTGGCGGCGACCGCCCAGGCCCATACGGGCGACGACAGTTCCTTCTTTATCGCGGTGCTGGATCGCAAGGGCCGAACGGTGGCGGGCACGCTGCCCCCCGGCCTGTCGCCGGCCTTGCTGCCCACCGCGTTCCGGATCGGCGATGTCGTTTCGCCGACCACGCGCGACGGCATCGGCTATGTGTTGCGTCCGATCGGCGACCATTGGCTGTTCGCCGGCCGTCGACTCGACGTGGTGGATACCGAACGGCGCGCGATCGAGGATGCGCTGGTGATCGCGGTGCTGCTGTCGCTGTTGCTCGGCGTGGTCGCGGCGCTGATCCTCGCGCGCTACGTCAGCCGGCGGCTCACCCGCATCGCCGCGGTGGTGGAGGCGGTGAGCGAAGGCGACCTGTCGCGGCGCGTGCCGCTGACGCCCGCCCACCGCGATGCCTTCGACCGATTGGCGGACCGATTGAACCAGATGCTGTCGAAGCTCGAACGGCTGATGGTCGAACTGCGCGTCGTCACCGACAGCCTCGCGCACGACCTGCGCTCCCCGCTCGCGCGTCTGCGCACCAAGACCGAGCAGGCGGTGCTAATCGCCGATCCGCAGGCGCGCGAGGCGGCGCTTGGCGGCCTGCTCACCGAAACCGACCTCGTGATGCGCATGCTGACCATGGTGATCGAGATCAGCCGATCCGAATCAGTGTCGCGCGACCGCTTCACCGAGGTGGCGCCCGCCGAACTGGTGCGCGAAATCGCCGACCTCTACGAACCGGTCGCGGAGGACGCGGGGCTGGTCTTCACCGTCGCGATCGACGACTCGGCGCCCGTCATGCGCGTCCACCGCGAATTGCTGAGCCAGGCGATCGGCAACCTGATCGACAATGCGTTGAAACATGCCGGCGATGGCGGCGCGCTGACGCTGCGGTTGGAACGGCACGCGACGGAGATGGCGATCCAGGTCGAGGACCGCGGCGCAGGGATCGCCGAGGCGGATCGCGAGCAAGCGCTAAAACGCTTCGGACGGCTGGACGCGGCGCGTACCACGCCGGGGGCGGGCCTCGGCATGGCGCTGATCGAGGCGGTCGCACGGTTGCACGATGGACGGTTCGAACTCGCCGACAACGCGCCGGGTCTGATCGCGCGGATCGTGCTGCCGGTAACGCGGACCTGACCACGGGGCCGATCCGCCCACTCGTCGCGTTTTCCCCACCGCCGATGGTTAACCACTTGTCAGGGCGCGGCGCTTAGTGTGTCGGGCAGGACGCGGCCGGGGGGCTGCATGTGGGGCTTTTGCGCCGGAGACGGCAAGAAGGAGCGTTATGCTGGGGGCCATCGTTTTCACCTATGGCATGCTGATGAGCTTCGTGTTCCAGGGCGCGGCCCGGAACGCCAAGCTGAAGCGGCCCAATCCGCCGATGCTGCAATATGTCGGCTATCTGCTGGTCGGCCTGTCCGCCGGCCTGTCGGGCATGCTGCTGCTGATGGCGTTCACCGCAAAGGCGCCGTTCCCGCTGGTGTGAGGGTCGCGCTAACGCTTTAAGGGGGGCGCTATCGCGTCCTCTACCAGTTCCCGTAACCCGTTCGCCCTGAGCCTGTCGAAGGGCGCCTCACCGCAAGCGGATCGCTCGTGGGTAGGCGCCCTTCGACAGGCTCAGGGCGAACGGCGATATATACGGTAAGGAAAGTAGGCCCTTACGCTGCCCGGCGCATCGCGAGGGCGGCCTCAATCCGCGCGATCAGCTCGCTCATCGAGGGTGCCGACCAGGGCACCGTAGCAGGCGCGGGCATCTGCACCTTCTGGGCGATCCGGCGATAAGCGTGTTGCGACAGGGCCATGACATCTTCCTCGGGCTGACCCGCGGAACGATGCCGCCAACATGCTCACCAAAAGGTTAACGGCTGGCCTCGGCGTCGCAAAGCGGTACAGCGATCGGCATGACTGCGCTCAATCTGTTCGGCCTGTTCGCCATCCTGTTCATGCTGCTGTGCTACCTGATGGAAGAGCGGTCGCCGTGGTGGACATTGGGTTTCGCCTTCGGTTGCCTGCTCAGCTCGGCCTATGGGTTTCTGCAGGGTGCCTGGCCGTTCGGCGCGGTGGAGCTGCTCTGGACGGCGATCGCCATCCGCCGCTGGTGGGTGGGGCTGATGAAGGTGCGGGCGAATGCGGAACCGCTCGCTTGACAGGGCGTTTGCGCGCGCCTACCTGCCTGTCCTTCCGAAGCACCGGTCCCGGCGGCGCCTGTTGGCGCGCGTCGCGTGCATGCGTACAGGGCGGGTGTTGCTCGGAAGATGCGACGAGATGGGGTTTGTGCGGCCATGCCAAACCCTGTGGAGCTAGGAGAAACGTTTCATGGCACGTATCGCGGGTGTCAATATCCCGACCAACAAGCGCGTGGTGATCGCGCTGACGTACATTCACGGCATTGGCCCGGCCAAGGCCAAGGAAATCACGGAAAAGCTGAACATCGCCGCCGAGCGTCGCGTTCAGGACCTGACCGATCAGGAAGTGCTGCAGATCCGCGAGACGATCGACGCCGATCACACCGTGGAAGGTGACCTTCGTCGCGAAACCGCGATGAACATCAAGCGCCTGATGGATCTCGCCTGCTACCGTGGTCTGCGTCACCGCAAGGGCCTGCCGGTCCGCGGCCAGCGCACGCACACCAATGCGCGCACCCGCAAGGGCAAGGCGAAGCCGATCGCAGGGAAGAAGAAGTAAGCGCCTGCGCGCTTCCTTCTCCGCCGGAAGCTGGTCGGCAACGATCGCCCGGCGTTTCAGCTAGTTAAGGTCAGGACATAATCCATGGCACGTGAACCGCAGCGTCTTCGCCGTCGCGAACGCAAGAACATCACCGCCGGCGTCGCGCATGTGAACGCCAGCTTCAACAACACCATGATCACCATCACCGACGCGCAGGGCAACGCCATTTCGTGGTCGTCCGCCGGCATGATGGGCTTCAAGGGCAGCCGCAAGTCGACCCCGTATGCCGCTCAGGTGGCCGCGGAAGACGCCGGCAAGAAGGCCGCCGAGCACGGCGTCCGCACCCTCGAGGTCGAGGTGAAGGGTCCGGGTTCGGGCCGCGAATCGGCGCTGCGCGCGCTGCAGGCGGTCGGTTTCCAGATCACCTCGATCCGCGACGTCACCTCGATCCCGCACAACGGTGTGCGTCCGTCGAAGCGTCGCCGCGTCTGATTACCCACGCGCCGGCTGACGAGCCGGCGCGTCTTTCTCCCGGCTGGAGCTGCCCCCGTTCCGGCCCAAATTAGGGGACACCTGTGTCTGTCAATGCAAAGAACTGGCAGGAACTGAAGAAGCCCAACGGCCTTGAGAAGAAGGGCGGCGATGGCAAGCGCAAGGCGACCTTCGTGGCCGAGCCGCTGGAGCGTGGCTTTGGCCTGACGCTCGGCAACGCGCTGCGTCGCGTGCTGCTCTCGTCGCTGCAGGGCGCCGCGGTCACCTCGATCAAGATCGAGAACGTGCTGCATGAGTTCAGCAGCCTTGCCGGCGTGCGCGAAGACGTCACGGACATCGTCCTGAACGTCAAGCAGATCGCGCTCAAGATGCAGGGCGAAGGCCCGAAGCGTCTCCAGCTGTCCGCCACCGGCCCTGCCGAGGTGAAGGCCGGCGACATCGCCGTGTCGGGCGATATCGAGGTGATGAACCCCGATCTGGTCATCTGCCATCTGGACGAAGGCGCGACGCTCAACATGGAGCTGACCGCCGACATCGGTAAGGGCTATGTGCCCGCGACCGCCAACCGTCCGGCCGATGCGCCGATCGGCCTGATCCCGGTCGATGCGCTGTATTCGCCGGTGCGCCAGGTGTCGTACAAGGTCGATCCGACCCGCGTCGGTCAGGACCTCGATTACGACAAGCTGACGCTGACGATCGAGACCGACGGCACGGTGACCCCGGAAGACGCGGTGGCCTATGCCGGCCGCATCCTTCAGGACCAGCTGGCGCTGTTCGTCCACTTCGACGATTCGGCGATCACGCGCTCGTCGGCACCGATCGGCCAGGCGGCCGCTCCGGCAGCCGGTGGCGAGACGGCGGGCGACACGCAGCAGATCAACCGTTACCTCCTCAAGAAGGTCGACGAGTTGGAGCTGTCGGTGCGTTCGGCGAACTGCCTGAAGAACGACAACATCATCTATATCGGCGATCTGGTCGGCAAGACCGAAGCCGAGATGCTGCGTACCCCGAACTTCGGCCGCAAGTCCTTGAACGAAATCAAGGAAGTGCTCTCGTCGATGGGGCTGCGCCTGGGTATGGAAATCCCCGGCTGGCCGCCCGAGAACATCGAAGAGATGGCCAAGAAGCTCGAGCAGGAGATTATGGGCTAAGCCGCATCGGGATAGCGATGCTATCCCGATGCGGCTTAGCCCGGCCGATGGGGCGGGGAGCGACGAAGTCGCAACCCGAGCCCGTTCGACGTGACCGGTGCGGCTTCGCCGCACCGCCACCCGGCCCGAAAGACACCCTTCCCGGTGTGACTTTTGTGACTTTCCAAAAGGGGCGAACGGCGGTCCCCTGCTATCAAACCGCCAGCCTTGGGGTTCCGTGACACGGCCCCCTGACAAACGAAGGACATACCCATGCGTCATCGCGTCGGCGGCCGTAAGCTGCAGCGTACCTCGGCCCATCGTACGGCCCTGTTCCGCAACATGTCGGCCGCGCTCATCAAACATGAGCAGATCACCACCACCGTCGCCAAGGCGAAGGAACTGCGTCCCTACGTCGAAAAGCTGGTGACGCTGGCGAAGAAGGGTGGCCTGTCCAACCGTCGTCTGGCGCACGCCCGCCTGCTCGACGATGCGCAGCTGGTGAAGCTGTTCGACGTTCTCGCGTCGCGCTATGCCGACCGCAACGGCGGCTACACCCGCATCATCAAGGCCGGCATCCGCGCCTCGGACGCGTCGCCGATGGCGATCATCGAATTCGTCGACCGCGACGTGTCGGCCAAGGGCCAGGATTCGGGCCCGGTGATGTCGGACGAGGATTTCGACGAGGCGGCGTAAGAGCCAGCGGAGCTGGATCGAGGCTCAAGCCTCGTCCGGCCGGCGTCGCTACAAGCGACGTCCGACGACTCGGCTTTGCCGAGTCGGTCCTCAACATAGGGAAGGGCCGCACCAGCGATGGTGCGGCCTTTTTCGCGTCTGTCAGAGACTTGGCCCGCTGCGGCAAAGCCGCGCCGTCGGACGGGGCCTTCGCCTCGCCGGCCGGGCTTGGCCTGATCGGCCTGCGCCGCTAAGGCCTCCGCCCATGCAGCACAGCGACAGCATTCTCATCGTCGATTTCGGCAGCCAGGTCACGCAGCTCATCGCCCGCCGGGTGCGAGAGGCGGGGGTCTATTCGGAAATCGCGCCCTTCCAGTCCGCCGACGAGGCCTTCGACCGGATCAAACCGGCCGGCATCATCCTGTCGGGTGGTCCGGCCTCGGTCACTGCCGAGAACAGCCCGCGCGTGCCGCAGCGCTTCTTCGACGCCGGTCTGCCGATCCTCGGCATCTGTTACGGCCAGCAGGTCATGACCGCGCAGCTGGGCGGCAATGTCGTCGTCTCCGGCGACGGTGGCGAGTTCGGCAAGGCCTTCGTCGATGTGCAGACCCGCTGCGGCCTGTTCGACGGCCTGTGGGCCGAGGGCGAGCGCCATCAGGTGTGGATGAGCCACGGCGACAAGGTCGACGCGCTTGCGCCCGGCTTTACTCCCGTCGCCGTATCGGAAGGTGCGCCCTTCGCGATCGTCGCCGACGAGGCGCGCCGCTTCTATGGCGTGCAGTTCCACCCGGAGGTCGTCCATACCCCCGATGGCGGCAAGCTGATCGCCAACTTCGCCCGCCACGTCTGCGGCCTGACCGGCGACTGGACGATGGCCGAGTTCCGCGAGGCCAAGATCGCCGACATTCGCGCCCAGGTCGGCAGCGGCAAGGTGATCTGCGGTCTGTCGGGCGGCGTCGATTCGGCGGTCGCCGCACTGCTCATCCACGAGGCGATCGGCGACCAGCTGACCTGCGTGTTCGTCGACGGCGGCATCCTGCGGGCCGGTGAGGCGGAGCAGGTCGTCGGCCTGTTCCGGGGCCATTACAATATCCCGCTCGTCCATGTGCAGGCGCAAACGCTGTTCATGAATGGCCTCGCCGGGGTCACCGATCCCGAGGCGAAGCGCAAGTTCATCGGCAAGACCTTCATCGACGTCTTCGAAGCGGAAGCGAAAAAGATCGGTGGGGCCGAGTTCCTGGCGCAGGGCACGCTCTATCCCGACGTCATCGAAAGCGTCAGCTTTACCGGCGGCCCGTCGGTGACGATCAAGAGCCACCACAATGTCGGCGGCCTGCCCGAGCGCATGAACATGAAGCTCGTCGAACCGCTGCGCGAGCTGTTCAAGGACGAGGTCCGCGCGCTGGGTCGCGAGCTGGGGCTGCCCGAAATCTTCGTCGGCCGCCACCCGTTCCCCGGACCCGGCCTCGCGATCCGCATCCCCGGCGAGGTCACGCAGGAACGCTGCGACATCCTCCGCAAGGCCGACGCCATCTACCTCGAAGAGATTCGCAACGCCGGGCTGTACGATGCGATCTGGCAGGCGTTCGCGGTGCTGCTGCCGGTCCGCTCGGTCGGCGTGATGGGCGACGGCCGCACCTATGACAGCGTGCTGGCGTTGCGCGCCGTCACCTCGGTCGACGGCATGACCGCGGAGGCGTTCCAGTTCCCCGGCGACTTCCTGCCGCGCGTCGCGACCCGGATCATCAACGAGGTGAAGGGCGTCAACCGCGTCGTCTACGACTATACCAGCAAGCCCCCCGGCACGATCGAGTGGGAGTGATCGGGACTCGCGATCCTGCGGGGCAGGATCGCGGCCCGGTCACTCGGCGGCGAGCAGCCGCCGCTGGCTGAGTTGCACGGCGGTCCTATTCCGTTCGTGCTGAGCCTGTCGAAGCACGCCTCGCCACACGCGGTGGCGTCGCGCGCGGCGGGCTGCCCTTCGACAGGCTCAGGGCGAACGGCGGAGTTTGGGTGAGCCGCCTATGCCACGTCCACCAGCACCAGTTCGCTGTCCTCCAGCGCGGTCACCCGCAGCACGTCTTGGTCCGCGATCGCCGCGCCGTCGCGGGCGTTGACCCGCACGCCGTCGATCTCAACCGCACCCGTTGCCGGCACCAGATAGCCGCGCCGGTCCTGGCCCAGCGGATAGTCCGCGCTTTCGCCTGCCTTCAGCGTCGCTGCGACGACGCGGCCGTCGGTGCGGATACGCAGCGCATCGCCGTCCTCCTCGTAACCGCTCGCCAGCACGACGAACTGTCCCGCGCGATCGCCCTTAGGGAAGGGGCGGGCGCCCCAGCTCGGCTTTTCGCCGCGGCTGGTCGGCTGGATCCAGATCTGGAAGATCTTGGTCGTCACATCCTCACGATTATATTCGGCATGCGCGATGCCGGTGCCCGCGCTCATCACCTGCACGTCGCCCGCCTCTGTCCGCCCGAGGTTGCCCAGATTGTCCTGATGCGTGATTGCGCCTTCGCGGACGTAGGTGATGATTTCCATGTCGCGATGCGGGTGCGGCGGGAATCCGGACTGCGGCGCAATCGTGTCGTCGTTCCAGACGCGCAGATTGCCCCAGCTTTCGCGCTTGGGATCATAGTAATTGGCGAAGCTAAAATGATGCTTGGCATCGAGCCAGCCGTGGTTGGCACCGCCCAGCGACGCGAAGGGACGAAGGTCGATCATGATACGTCTCCCGATGAGGGGCGGCGGATCGCCGGCGGCCCTCGTTGATCCGCAATATGGCGCGGGTGGGCGAGGCGATGAAGGGCGGCAAACGGCAACGGTCCGTTCGCGAATTGACGTGCGTTGACGCGGGCGCCGACACGCGAGAGGAGGGGGCATGACCAAGCCCCCCATCGGCCGCGACACGCGGCTGTGCATGTCCCTGTCGGCGCGTCCCGGCAATTTCGGCTCGCGCTTCCATAACCGACTGTACGAGCTGACGGGGTTGGACTTCGTCTACAAATCCTTCTCGACCACCGACCTGCCCGCGGCGGTGGGCGGCATTCGGGCGCTGAATATCCGCGGCTGCGCGATATCGATGCCGTTCAAGGAGGCGGTGATTGCGCTGCTCGACGGCCTCGCGCCCTCCGCTGCCGCGATCGACAGCGTCAACACCATCGTCAACGACGATGGCGTGCTGACCGGCCACAATACGGATTACGGCGCGGTGGTGGATCTGCTGCGCGACGTCGACCCTGCCACGCCATTCGTGCTGCGCGGATCGGGCGGCATGGCCAAGGCGGTCGCCGCCGCGCTGCGCGACAGCGGCTTTACGGACGGCACGATCGTCGCGCGCAACCGGGCGGCAGGCGAACCGCTCGCGACGCTGTACGGCTATCGCTGGGCGCCGGAACTGACTGAGGGCGCGGCGCTGCTGATCAACGTGACGCCGCTCGGCATGACGGGTGTTGATGCCGACGCGCTCGCCTTTCCGGCCGAGATGATCGCGGACTGCACGATCGCCTTCGACGTCGTGCAATATCCGCCCGAAACCCCTTTCCTCCGCGCCGCCCGCGAGGCAGGCAAGCGCTGCATCACCGGCACCGAGGTGGCGACGTTACAGGCCTTGCAGCAATTCATCCTGTACACGGGTGTGACGCCAACCGATGCGCAGGTCGCCGAGGCCGCCGCGTTCGCGCGCGGCTGAGCCGGATCGGCAAGACGCCGAGCTACATTCATCGATGGTTGGAAAATGGCGCGCCCGGAACGATTCGAACGTCCGACCCTCAGATTCGTAGTCTGATGCTCTATCCAGCTGAGCTACGGGCGCTTGGCCATGGCAGAAGCCACGGCGGGTATTTGGGCTGCGGGTGGGACCCGCAGCGGATAAATGGTCGGGAAGAGAGGATTCGAACCTCCGGCCCCTGCCTCCCGAAGACAGTGCTCTACCAGGCTGAGCTACTCCCCGACGGAGTCCGTCCGGGTCGTTTTCGGCGACCCGACCGTGCTTGGAGGCGCGCCTATAGCCACGCCCGAAACGGGATGCAAGCGCCCGATGCACTCTCTTGCGAAATCATGCGTGTCCGCCGTAGCAGGTGGGGCGTGAACATGATCGAAGCCCTTGCTGCGGCACTGGTAATCCTGAACGTGGCGCTCGTCGCAGGTCGCAGCCTGTGGAACTATCCGGTCGCGCTGGTGGCGGTGGCGATCTACGCAAGCGTGTTCTTCGAGGCGCGGCTGTACAGCGACGCGCTGCTCCAGGGCTTTTTCTTCGCGGCGAATCTGTACGGCTGGGCGAACTGGTCGCGCAGTCGGCATGCGGCGGGCGAGGTGGTGGTCGACACGCTCGATTCGCGCAGCCGGATGCGCTGGTTGGCGGGCGGCATCGCCGCCTGGGCGATCTGGAGCGCCTCGATGCATCGCTACACCGATGCCTCCTATCCCTGGTGGGACGGCGCGATCGCCATCGCGTCGGTGGCAGCCCAGCTGTTGCAGGCGCGCCGCCGCATCGAAAGCTGGTGGGTGTGGATCGCGGTCGATGTGGCGAGCGTGCCGCTCTACGTCGCCAAGGGGCTGTGGTTTACCGCCGCCGTGTACGGAGTGCTGCTGGCGCTGGCGGTCTACGGCTTCGTCGACTGGCAGCGCGCCGCGACGCGACGCCAGCTGGCGGTGGCGGCGTGACGCCCCGAACGATCTGCCTGCATGGGCCGGAGAGCACCGGCAAGTCGGCGATGATCCCGCGTCTCGTCCAGCATTTCGGCGGCGTGCCGCATGTCGCCGAGTTCGGGCGCACCTATTGCGAGGCGTTCGGCACCGATCTGACGATGGCCGATCTGGTCGAGATCGCGAAGGGGCATGACGGCAAGACACGCGGCGCGCTGTCGGAACGCAGCTATCCCGTGATCCTGGACACCGATCCGCTGATGACGGCGGTGTGGGCGGACATGATGTTCGGCCGCCGCGATCCCTGGTTCGCAACCTGGACCAATACGGCGGACATCTACCTGCTGTTCGATATCGACCTGCCCTGGGTCGACGATGGCACGCGGATGTTCGGCAGCCCCGCCCAACGCCAGCGTTTCTTCGAACTCAGCCGCAAGATCCTGGAGGAACGCGGCGTGCGCTGGGCGCTGGTGAGCGGGCAGGGCTCGACGCGTTACATCAACGCGCTGCACGCGATCGAGGCGCTGAGCCGCGACTAGCGCAAAGCCGTCGTCCCCTGCTAGGGGCGGCACATGACGACCCCGCTTTCGCAGATCCGTAACTTTTCGATCATCGCCCATATCGACCATGGCAAGTCGACGCTTGCCGACCGCCTGATCCAGCGCACCGGCGGCCTGACCGACCGCGAGATGTCGAGCCAGGTGCTCGACAACATGGACATCGAGAAGGAACGCGGCATCACGATCAAGGCGCAGACCGTGCGCCTGTCGTATCCCGCGAAGGACGGCGTCACCTATACGCTGAACCTGATGGACACGCCGGGCCACGTCGATTTCGCGTACGAAGTGTCGCGTAGTCTGGCGGCGTGCGAGGGCGCGCTGCTGGTTGTGGACGCGGCGCAGGGCGTCGAGGCGCAGACGCTGGCCAACGTCTATCAGTCGATCGAGCATGATCATGAGATCGTGCCCGTCATCAACAAGATCGACCTGCCCGCCGCCGAGCCCGAGAAGGTGCGAAAGGAGATCGAGGACGTCATCGGCCTCGACGCGTCCGAAGCGGTGTTGGCGAGCGCCAAGTCGGGAATCGGCATCGACGACATCCTCGACGCGATCGTCACGAAAATTCCCCCGCCCAAGGGCGATGCGACCGCGCCGCTGAAGGCGATGCTGGTCGATTCATGGTACGATCCGTATCTCGGCGTCGTCATCCTCGTCCGGGTGATCGACGGCACGCTGAAGAAGGGGCAGCAGGTCGCCTTCATGCAGGCGGGCACGACGCACCTCGTCGACCGCGTCGGCTGCTTCCGGCCGAAGATCGAGCAGCTGACCGATTTGGGGCCGGGCGAGATCGGCTTCATCACCGCGCAGATCAAGGACGTCGCGCAGGCGCGCGTCGGCGACACGCTGACCGATGCCAAGAAGCCCGCAGCCGAACCGCTGCCGGGGTTCAAGGAAGTGCAGCCGGTGGTGTTCTGCGGCCTGTTCCCGGTCGATGCCAACGACTTCGAGAAGCTGCGCGAATCGATCAGCAAGCTGCGGTTGAACGATGCGAGCTTCAGCTTCGAGATGGAGACGAGTGCGGCGCTGGGCTTCGGCTTCCGCTGCGGCTTCCTCGGCCTGCTGCACCTGGAGATCATCCAGGAGCGGCTTACCCGCGAATACGACCTCGACCTGATCACGACCGCGCCGTCGGTGGTCTATCAGATCGACCTGACGCACGGTGGCGGCCAGATCGATCTGCACAACCCCGCCGACATGCCCGATCCCAACAAGATCGAGAGCATCAGCGAACCGTGGATCGAGGCGACGATCTACGTTCCCGACGAATATCTCGGCAGCATCCTGAAGCTGTGCCAGGACCGCCGCGGTATCCAGAGGAATCTGACCTATGTCTCGGGCCGCGCCCAGGCGACGTACGAACTGCCGCTCAACGAAGTGGTGTTCGACTTTTACGATCGCCTGAAGTCGCTGTCGAAGGGCTATGCCAGTTTCGACTATCACCAGATTGGCTATCGCGAGGGCGACCTCGTCAAGATGAGCATTTTGGTGAACGAGGAACCGGTCGACGCGCTGTCAATGATTGTCCACCGTGGGACCGCCGAAGTGCGCGGACGTGGGATGGTCGAGCGGCTGAAGGAGCTGATCCCGAGGCATATGTTCAAGATCCCGATCCAGGCGGCGATCGGTGGCAAGGTGATCGCGCGCGAGACGATCAGCGCGATGCGCAAGGACGTGACCGCGAAATGCTATGGCGGCGACGCGACGCGTAAGCGCAAGCTGCTGGACAAGCAGAAGAAGGGCAAGGCCCGGATGCGGGAGTACGGCTCGGTGAGCATTCCGCAGGAAGCGTTTATCGCAGCGTTGCGGATGGGGGATGAAGGCTGAGGCTGAGGTTAGCGCCCGAGGCTAAGCAAAGCTTAGCCGAGGATCAGCGCCAGCCCGGCCGACGACCGCGCGACCCTGTCGTCGCGCGTGTCGATCGACGACGCGGCTTCGCCGCGGCGTGGGCGTGTTTCGAGGTGTCTTCTTTCTTCGTCACTCCGGACGTGTTCCGGAGTCCACTCCGCGGCGAGGCTTGCGCTTTGAGCCTCCGGACGCCCCTTGCCGCCTGGTGGACCCCGGAACGAGCCCGGGGTGACGGTGTGGGTGGGGCCGAGGTTGTTCTTCAGCGCGCCACGCCGCGGCAAAGCCGCGTCGTCGATCGACACGGGCGAGGGTGAACTCGCCCGGTCGTCGGCCGGGCTGGCGCAGGTCCTCGACTAAGCTGTGCTTAGTCTCGGGCGCGCAGCTTTACATATAATTCTGGGGATCCGGGCTCGGCAGGTTGCAGGCGCGGGTCTTGCCGCGTTCGCAGGCGTCGACCTGCGCGCGCCAGTCGGCCATCGCCATCGCATAAGCACGCTCGCGGTCCGCCTGGAGCGCGGCATTCGCGACGATCGTCTGACGACGGGCACGCATCGCGGCGCGGTAGGCGGCGACGTCGGCCTGATAGCGCGCGTCGTTGGCGGCGTTGACCGCGGTCACGGCATGGCCGTCCATCCGCGCCTGTGCCGCGACGTCGCGATTGGCGGCGGCGACGCCCGGCGCGCTTTCGGCGGCGATTGCGTTGCTGCGTGGGGTGTTGCTGTCGTGACCCGGATCATAGGGCAGCGGCGTGCTGGGCTGATCGGCGGGATTGGTGCTCTGGGTCTGCGCGATGGCCGGGGCGGCGATCACCAGGGTGGCACCAATAAGTAACGGACGAAACATGGAGAATGCTCCTTGTTGGACTGCCCGCGATAATCGGTGAACGACAGGTCCGGTTCCGAACCCCGTGTCGGCGTCATCGTTGCAGCTTGGCCAGCATCGTGTCGAGGGTCTGCAGAAAGCGGCTGCGATCGGCCGCGGCAAAGGGCTTGGGGCCGCCCAATTGCTCGCCGCCTGCGCGCAAGTCCGCCATGATCGCCCGCGTCGCGATCGCGCCACCGATCGACGCGGTCGTGAAGGGCTTGCCGGTGGGCGCCAGCACCGTCGCGCCCGCCTTCAGACAGCGATCGGCCAGCAAAATGTCCGCAGTAATCACCAGTGCCGCGGCATCGGCGCGTTCCGCGATCCAGTCATCGGCGGCGTCGAAGCCGTCGCTTACCACGACGCGCGTGATGAGCGGGTGCTGCGGGATGCGGAAGGGCGCGTTGCTGACCAGCGTCACGGGCACCTCCCGGCGCCACGCGACTTTGTAGATTTCGTCCTTCACCGGACAGGCGTCCGCATCGACGAGGATGCGGACGCCTGGTGCCGGATCGGACGTCATCGCCCGCGCGCCTTAACCGCGGGGGCCCTTGCGATATGGCTTGGCCTGATGCCGTGCAGGTGCGCCGCCGGTACGCGGGCGACCGGCATTGTCACGCGGCGCGCGCGGACCACGCGGACCGCCGCTATGGCCGCCCTCGGCACGTGGATTGCCGGCGAAGGGAACGATCTGCAGGCTGCCTTCGTCGCTTTCCGGGTTGGCGGTACGCTGTACGCTGGCGAGCACCCGGTCGGCGACGGTGCGCGGCACTTCGAACAGCGTGTCGTTCGGGTTGATGCGGATCGCGCCGATTTCCGCCTTGGTGATATGGCCGCGGCGGCAGATCAGCGGGAGCAGCCAGCGCGGGTCGGCATTCTGGCGGCGGCCGATGTCCATGCGGAACCACACGGTATCTTCGAAGCCGGGGCGGGGACCCTGCTGACGTTCGCTCTGCTGCGGCGCTGCCGAATCGAGCAGGTCTTCCGCCTGCGGCACCGCGGCGCGGTGCGCGTGGACGAGCGCGGCGGCGATATCCTCGGGCGACTTTTCGGCGATCAGGCGCTGCGCCAGCTCGCGATCCTCGTCATCGAACTCGATCGGTTCGAGCAGCGTCGCGATCAGGCGCTCCCGATCCTGCTTGCGGATGTCGTCGGCGCTGGGGGCGGGGATCCAGTCGCAGGCGATCTTGGCCTGCTTCAGCATCATGTCGACGCGGCGGCGGCGCGGGTAGGGGACGATCAGGACCGCCGTGCCCTTCTTGCCCGCGCGCCCCGTGCGGCCCGAGCGGTGCTGCAGCGTTTCGGCATCGCGCGGCATTTCGACGTGGATCACGAGCGTCAGGCTGGGCAGATCGATGCCGCGCGCGGCGACGTCGGTCGCGACGCAGACGCGGGCGCGGCGATCCCGCAGCGCCTGCAACGCCTGGTTGCGCTCGTTCTGGCTGTGTTCGCCCGACAGCGCGACCGCCGCGAAGCCGCGCTCGACGAGGCTGGCGTGCAGGTGGCGGACGTTGTCGCGGGTGGCGCAGAACAGGATCGCCGTCTCCGCTTCGTGGAAGCGGAGCAGGTTGATGACGGCATGTTCGATATCGGCGGGAGCGACGGTGACCGCCTGATATTGGATGTCGCCGTGGCCACGCGTCTCACCGACGGTCGAGATGCGCAGCGCGTCATTCTGGTAGCGCTTGGCGAGCGCGACGATCGGCTTGGGCATCGTCGCCGAGAACATCAGCGTCCGGCGTTCGGACGGCGACGAATCGAGGATCTGCTCGAGATCTTCGCGGAAGCCCATGTCGAGCATCTCGTCTGCCTCGTCGAGCACGGCGACGCGCAGCGCGGAGAGGTCGAGCGCGCCGCGTTCGAGGTGATCGCGCAGGCGGCCCGGCGTGCCGACGACGATATGCGCGCCGTGACTGAGCGAACGACGCTCCTTGCTGGCGTCCATGCCGCCGACGCAGGTCGCGATGCGCGCATGCGCTTCCTTATAGAGCCACATCAGCTCGCGGCTGACCTGCAGCGCGAGTTCGCGCGTCGGCGCGATGATCAGCGCGAGGGGGAGGCCCGGCGGCGGCAGCGTGCCGTCGACGAGCAGTTCGCCCGCCATGGCGAGGCCGAAGGCGACCGTCTTGCCCGAACCGGTCTGGGCGGAGACGACGAGGTCGCGGCCGGCGGCTTCGGGTTCGATCACCGCGGCCTGGACGGCAGTGGGCGCTTCATAGCCACGGGCGACGAGCGCTTCAGCGAGAAGCGGGGGCAGGGAGGAAAAGGGCATGGGAAACCTAAAATAAAAGCGGGCCCCGAAGCCCATGCCAACAGGGCAGGGCTGGAGCGCAGCAGGACAACAAAATCGCGATGGAAATCGCGGGCCAATGCGGGCGGCAATACGGGTAATGTGGCGCTTATTGCGTGCGCATCATGGCCGTGGCCGTAACCCCAAGAGACCCTGCCTGCGCGCCAAATCCGCGAAGCCGAGGCCGAGCGAGGCCGCGCGGGCTCCCTACGCCAAACCGCGCCGCTGCGCAACTCGGGCAAAATCGGAAGGGTGGCGCTGCACGCGCGGGGCAACATTCCGTAACATTTATTAGTCCGATGCGGGATCAAAGCCCGGCGCCTGCCGTTGGGCGGCGACGGATTGGAACGGGGCCGCCGCGGCGCCGACCATCGCGGTGAGGACGACTGCATGGCGACACTGGCTCCCCCGGCCCCCCGGCACGCACCCCGAGATCGCGGCGGACCGCATGGCGCCGGGCGCACGCTGGATGCGCTGAACTTTTTTCTGGCGGACGTGCGCGATGGGCTGGGCCCATATCTCGCCATCTATCTGCTTGCGGTGCGCGGGCCGGCGCATGGCTGGAACGAGGCGACCGTCGGCATGGTGCTGACGATCGCGGGTATCGTCGGGCTGGTATCGCAGACGCCGGCAGGCGGCCTGATCGATCGCAGCCGTAACAAACCGGCGATCGTCATCGTCGCGGCATTGCTAGTGACGCTGACCAGCGTATCGCTGCCCTTCGTCCATGGTTTCGCGATGGTCACCGCGACCCAGTCGCTCGCGGCGGTGGCGGGGGCGGTCTTCGCCCCGGCGATCAGCGCGATCACGCTGGGTCTGTTCGGCCCCAAGCTGTTTTCGAAGCGCGTCGGGCGCAACGAGGCGTTCAACCACGCCGGTAACGCCGTATCCGCCGCTTTGGCTGGAGCACTGGCGTGGAAATTCGGCCCGGTCGTCGTCTTCTGGTTGATGGGCGCGCTGACAGTAGCAAGCGTCGCCGCAGCGCTGCGGATTCGCAACGGCGACATCGACAATGCGGTGGCACGCGGCCTCGATTGCGAACCGGACGAGACCTGCGAGCAGCCCGGCGGCTGGCGCGTGCTGGTCGAGAACCGGCCGCTGCTACTGTTCGCCGCCATCGCGTTCCTGTTCCACTTGGCCAATGCGGCAATGCTGACGTCGGTGAGCCAGCTGCTTGCGAAGACGGTGGGCAAGGATTCGGCGACCTCGCTGACCGCCGCCTGCATCGTCGCGGCGCAATTGGTGATGGTGCCGGTCGCCGTCATCGTCGGCCGCAACGTCGATAGCTGGGGGCGCAAGCCGCTGTTCCTCGTCGCGTTCGGCGTGCTGGCCGCGCGCGGTGCGCTGTATACGCTGTCGAACGACGCCTGGTGGCTGGTCGGCGTGCAGGCGCTCGACGGGGTAGGGGCGGGCATCTTCGGCGCACTGTTTCCGGTGGTGATCGCGGATCTGACCAAGGGGTCGGGCCGCTTCAACGTCGCGCAAGGCGCGGTCGCGACGGCGCAGGGGCTGGGCGCGGCGCTCAGCGCGACGCTGGCGGGCACGATCATCGTCGGTGCCGGCTATGCCGTAAGCTTCCTGACGTTGGCAGCGATAGCGGCGGTCGGCCTCGCGCTCTATGCGATGGCAATGCCCGAAACGAAGCCGAAGCATCCCGCACCGAAGGCGAAGGGGCACGCCGCATGATCGCGACGGTCGCCATCTGTGCGGGCGCCACCGCAGGCGTCATAGCGCGGCCGTTCCGTTGGCCGGAGGCGATCTGGGCGGTCGGCGGCGCGTTGCTGCTGCTGGTCACCGGGCTGATCGCGCCCGCGGCGGCGTGGGGTGCAGTGCTGAAGGGCAGCGACGTCTATCTGTTCCTGATCGGCATGATGCTGCTGTCCGAGGCGGCGCGCGAACAGGGCGTGTTCGACTGGGTCGCCAATCTCGCGGCGGCGCGCGCGAACGGATCGGCCATGCGCCTGTTCACATTGGTGTTCCTGACCGGGGTGGTCGTGACCACCTTCCTGTCGAACGACGCGACCGCCGTGGTGCTGACCCCGGCGGTCTATGCCGTGGCGCGACAGGCGGAGGTGAAGCCACTGCCGCTGCTGTTCGCCTGCGCGCTGGTCGCCAATGCGGCGAGTTTCGTGTTGCCGATTTCCAATCCCGCCAATTTGGTGCTCTACGCCAGCGACCTGCCGCGACTGGGCGCGTGGCTCGGCGCGTTTGCGCTGCCGTCGGTATTGGCGTTGGTCGCGACCTATGCGGGCCTGCGCCTCCTATTCCGTGACGCGCTGAGCGGAACGGCGGCACAGGGCGAAGGGGTGAGCCTGTCGACGGGTGGCCGGCTGGCGCTGATCGGGATCGGTGCGACGGCGACCCTGCTGACGATCGCGTCGGCGGTCGGCTGGGATCTGGGCTGGCCGACCTTCGGCGCAGGCCTTGCCACCGCGATCGCAGTGCAGGCGCGGGCCGGCGAGACGCCACTGCCCTTGCTGCGGCGCGTGTCCTGGTCGGTGTTGCTGCTGGTCGCCGGGCTGTTCGTGATGGTCGAGGCGCTGGCGGAAACGGGGCTGATCCAGTGGCTCGCCACCCAGTTGATGCACGGCGCTGCGACGGACCTGCGCGCGACCGCGGCGGCGGCGGGCGGTCTGCTCGCGGTCGGCAGCAATGCGATCAACAATCTGCCCGCCGGGCTGATCGCTGCGCAGACGATCGCGGCGGCGCACCCGCCCAAGCTGATCGTCGATGCGCTGCTGATCGGCGTGGACCTCGGCCCGAATCTGTCGATCACCGGCAGTCTCGCGACGATCCTGTGGCTGATCGCGATACGTCGCGAAGGCGAGGACGTCAGCTTCTTCCAATTCCTGCGCGTCGGTGTGGTGACCACGGTGCCCGCGCTGATCCTGGCGATCGGCGTGCGGGTGTTGCTCGGCTGACGTGATTCGCCCGGGTCGAATCGGCCGTCGTCCTAGCGCGGGCTAGGATCTTCGGTCGGAGCGGGCGCTAGAGGTCGCCTGAGGCCCGAGCCGTCAATGGGGCGACACTTCTAGGAGCGAGGCAAACTCTAGAGCGCCTGCGCTGCGGCCCAGCCGCTCGCCCACGCCCATTGGAAATTGTAGCCGCCCAGCCACCCGGTCACGTCCACCGCTTCGCCGATCGCGTGAAGGCCCGGCACCCGGCGCGCCTCGAGCGTCTGCGACGATAGATCGGCGGTGCTGATCCCGCCGACGGTGACCTCCGCTTTGGCAAAGCCTTCGCTGCCGTTGGGCGCGAAACGCCAGTCGGCAAGGCGTCGCGCCGCCTCGTCCAGCCGCCGGTCCGGCGTGTTGGCGAGTTCCGTGCTCACGCCGATTCGCTCGGCCAGTGCCTCGGCGAGCCGGTCTGGCAGATGCGCCGCCAGCGCGCGGCGCAAGGTGGTGCGGGGCTGCTGGCGCTTCGCCTCGATCAGCCAGCCGGGCGCTGCATCTGGCACGAAGTCGATGCCGATCGATTCGCGGGGGTGCCAATAGCTCGACACCTGCAGGATGGCGGGACCCGACAGGCCGCGGTGGGTGAACAGAGCGGCCTCGCGGAACCGCGCCTTGCCTGCGCTGGCGACCACTTCCGACGCGACGCCTGACAGCGTAGCGAACAACGCCTCCTCGCCGCCCAGCGTCAGCGGCACCAGCGCCGGCCGGGGCTCGACCACCTTCAAGCCGAATCGGCGGGCGAGATCATAGGCGAATCCGGTCGCCCCCAATTTGGGGATGGAAGGACCACCGGTGGCGATGACCAGCCTCGGCGCGGCCACGGTGCGGCGGGGCAGGGTGACGCGATAGGCGTTGCCGTCATGATCGACCGCGCCGACCGGCGACGACAGGGCATAATCGACGCCGCCCGCCGCACATTCGTCGCGGAGCATCGCGACGATCTGCTTCGCCGACCCGTCGCAGAACAATTGCCCGAGCGTCTTTTCGTGCCAGGCAATCCCGTAGCGATCGACGAGGGCCACGAAGTCTGCCGCGGTGTAGCGGCCCAGCGCCGATTTGGCGAAATGGGGGTTGGCGGACAGATAGCGGTCGGGCGCCGTGTGGATATTGGTGAAATTGCAGCGCCCGCCGCCCGAGATCAGGATCTTGGCGCCGACTGCGTCATTGTGGTCGACCAGCACTATCCGGCGGCCGCGTTGTCCGGCGACCGCGGCGCACATCAGACCGGCGGCGCCGGCACCGAGGACGATCGCATCATAGGTATCGGGGCTCGTCATGCGGCGCCGGTAGCCGCTGGCGACGGCGTCGGCTAGCACGGCGCATCTAAGGAGAGAGCGATGCGACTGAGATCCCTGCTGTTCGTACCCGGCGACCGGCCGGAGCGATTCGCCAAGGCGGCGGGCAGCGGCGCGGATGCTATCATCCTCGACCTGGAGGATTCGGTTGCGATCCCGGCAAAGGCGGCGGCGCGCGAGGCGGTGGCGCGCTATCTGGCGGAACCGGCGGACGTGATTCGGTTCGTCCGCGTCAATCCGCTGGGGAGCGGGGACCTCGACGCCGATCTTGCGGCGGCGCGCGGCGCGGATGGCGTGATGTTGCCCAAGGCGGAGGGCGCGACGGACATTGCGGCGCTGGTCGCGCGGATGGGCGATGCGGTCGTGCCGATCCTGCCGGTGGCGACCGAGACGCCGCGCGCGGTCTTTACGCTCGGGGGCTATGACGCGGTTGCAGAGCGGCTTGCCGGTCTGACCTGGGGGGCGGAGGATTTGCCTGCCGCGATCGGCGCCAGTGCGGCACGCGAATCGGATGGGCGCTATACGCCGCCCTATGAGGTGGTTCGGACGCTCGCCTTGATGGGCGCGCATGCCGCGGGGGTGGC